>CM077081.1:10582421-10788443 GCA_039513925.1 Platanthera zijinensis | reverse complement strand
AAGAACATTGTGAGATATCGCAGTAAGAGCATCTAACAAAGCAAATGGCTGGAGTGGTCGGTCTCTAAGGGGAGACGACAATGTTCTCTTCCTCGGCACGAAGAAAGAGATAGGACAGGAAGAAGAAGACATCTGTTGGCGATGATCCATCTTCTTCATCACAGTAGGAGAGGAGTAAGCCTCTTAAGGATGATGACGGGAAGAAGTGGGGCGGACCCCGATGCTACAAATACAAACCAACTTGGTCACATCTGCAAGGATTGCATGGTAAACTTTAGCTGGGGGATGCTGCAGAGAAGGAGGCTGAATCCAAATCTGAAGATGGAGGATGGGGAGGTGCCTTCATGACGGGGATTGTGTCCGAGCACTTTCCTCCCTTGATTATCAGGAGGACTGGATTGTGGACTATGGGTGCGGTCATCACCTCACCGGAGATGGGTCCAAGTTTCTCATCTCTGCAGAAGTATAAAGGTAATGCCTCTATTATTACTACTTATGATATTATACATGTGGTAGAGCAGGAGAGATCGGTTTCTTTGGGTAGTGATCAGGGGCCACTCACCTTGCGGAGTGTGTATCACGTACCTGGGATGAAGAAAAATCTCTTCTCGATGACTAATGCGGTGGATGCTGGGTATCACGTTCTGTTGGGCCCAACAGAAGAAACATTTCAGCTGTGAAAGCTGACTTTGCTCATACTAGAAGGAGGGTGAAAGACTTGTTTGTTTTGGCGACAAGTTCGTATGTTGACAAGATGAGGCGAATGATAATGCGACTATCTGACATGAGAGGTTGGGGCATATAGGAATGGGCAAGCTAAAGGCTATGGCGGTGAAAAGCCTGGTACATGGCCTGCCTAGTCTTTTATCCTTTGGCGACGGGTTATGTCGGTTGTCCGGTTGTCAGTATGGAAATGCACATCGCCTTTCTTTCGACATATCGGAGACTAGGTGTAGAACACCGTTGGAGTGTATTCACGGTGATCTAACGGGGCTTACTGTCACACCCAGTCTCGGCAGAAGCAGGTATATGCTTATTCTTGTTGATGATAACTCCAGGTATACATGGGTATACTTTATGAAGGAGAAGACAGACGTGTTTGGAAGGTTGTGGAGTTCAAGGAGCTTGTGGAAGGTCGGCTCAGTTGCGGGTAAAGAAGTTGAGAACGGATAATGGCGGGGGAGTTTACTTCGCTTGGTTTCTTTAACTTCTGCAGGAAGTTCGACATCCAATGGGAGATTACTTGTGCTCACACTCCACAAACATAACAGAATTGCAGAACGGAAAATCCTTCATTTGACGGAGACCTGGAAATGCTGGTTTCATGCTAAGGAATTCTAGAGCCTTTTGGGGGAGGGAATGGCTTGTGCGGCATACATCATCAACAGGATGTCCATAAGTCCTAAAAACATGAAATCTTCTCATGAGTTGGTTTTCATGGAGAAGCCCAGCGTGGAACATCTTCGGGTGTTTGTTCGACTTGCTATGTGCACGTTCCAGACTCGCTCAGGACGAAGCTAGATGCGAAAGCAAGGAAGCTAGTCTTCACTGGATATGACGAGCGGAAGAAAGGTTGGAAGTGCATGGATCCAGAGACTTGGAAGTTTGTTGTCTCCCGGGATATGGTATTTGACGAGTTAACTTCATACCAAGGTAGCCCGTCTGTAGAGCTATAGGAGAGCAAGTCTGACGAAGGGCAATGAGAAGCTGCTCGGGATCTTGTGATGGAGTTGCATGTGTCGCTAAGTGCTCCTGCGGCAAATAGCTCTGGGGAAGAGGCTTCTGGATCTGGAAGCAGGGGAGCGATGCTCCTAGTGTGCCCGGGATCAGAGCTAGCATAGAAGAAGTAGCGAGAGTGGTGGATCAGGGCCAAGCCTTGCGAAGGTCCAAAAGGACTATTATTCCACCAACTCATTATAGGGACGAAAACATAATGAGTTTTGCCTCATGTTTCTTCGTAGGTCCCTTAGATGAACATGAGTCTTCATGCTTTGAGAATGCCACTAGAGTCAAGGAGTGTGAGGATGCTATGAATGAGAAGATAGCCGCCCTCAGGAAGAATAAGACTTTGGTTCTTGTGCTCAAATTCGAAGGCATCACTCCTATGACGTGTAAGTGGGTGTATAAGCTTAAGAAGAAGGCTGACAGGAGTATTGAGTAGTACAAGGCTCGCTTTGTAGCTCGGGTGTTCTCTCAATAGTTTGGGGGAGGATTATGAGGATACGTTTAGTCTTGTGGCCAAGATGACTTCGGTACGGGTGGTGGTCTCCTCGGCAGCTTTCCAAGGGTGGAAGATATGACAGCTCGACGTGAAGAATGCCTTTCTTTATGGAGAGATGATAAGGATATCTTCATGATGCAGCCACCGGGTTACGTATCTGAGGAGTTTATAGGGCATGTCTGCAAGCTGAAGAAGGACATCTACTGTACAACCCATATTCGACGAGGGGGGGGCCCTACCACCGCCAGGTCATCAAAAGTCTAAGTCAGCAAGACAAGGTGGGGATCCAGACCAGCACCACGGACCGCGGAAGGTCGGGCGAGTTGGCGAGTTCCCCAGACAACTCGAGCGGGGATTGTGTACAACCATATTCGACGAGGGGGGGCCCTACCATCGCCAGGTCATCAAAAGTCTAAGTCAGCAAGACAAGGTGGGGATCCAGACCAGCACCCCGGACCGCGGAAGGTTCGGGCGAGTTGGCGAGTTCCCCAGGACAACTCGCCAGGTGGCGACTATGGCCAGATGCTCGCCTCTTCTGCCGAGCTCCCCAGGGAAGTCGCCAACTCGCCAGGGTGGGGGTATAAGTAAGACCCCCCCCCTCTTTGGTTTTCCCTATAAATAGGACCCCAGGGGTACGAAGGAGAGACAAGCAATTCTCGGCCTGAGCCCTCACGAGTTCCAGCCACTGCCCTTGACTCGTTATTGCTCAGCTCGCCTCCTTCGTACCTAGCTCGGCCAATCTGGTTGAGAAGGGGTTGCTTCTCCTAAGCAACTGGGTACGTGGTGGGGACCTTCCCGCCGTAGCGACCTGGGGTCCTGTTTGTGCAATTCGTTCCTGTTTCCTGACAGAGATCATCTTCCTGACTGGCGACCAGTAACTTCAGGTTGCCTTGTCCGATTTTTGAGGTTGAGAATTTCTCGGCTTCAACACTTGGTGCGGTGAGCGTGGATAGCGACCGAAAGAAGAAAGTCGTGGTCGGAAGATGGCCGATGGTGGAGACCGGGGCGAGTTGGGAGTAACTCGGCGGGAGCTGGAGTCCCGGGGCAAGGTAGCGAGTATGTGACGGTGGCGGCATTTGAAGAGTTCGCAAGAAGAGTGGAGAAGGCAATACTCGTCGGGTTGTCCAATCCGCCTGAGGTGACGGCGACTCCCCCGCCGCCGACGGACACCCCCTGGCGAGGAGATACCAACTCGGCGAGCAGGGAAGGAGCCCGCTTGGGCGAATGGAGAGCGGTGATCCCGCGCGGCATCACCCGGCGAGTAGTCAGGGAATCCGGTTTCGAGAACCAGAACTCTCGACGAGGTATGGAGATCCTCGCCGATGGAGCGAGTATGACTGCTCGAGCGGAGAGGATACTCGCCGCCGCCAGGAAGGGAGGAGCCCCTTCTGCGACGAGATCCTCGCAGCCCTCGTCCCTGACAACTTCAGAGAGCCGGTCCTCTCGTACTACTCCGGCAAGGACGACCGGTGGGACATCTTCAGTGGTTTGAGGACGTGGTCTCCATTCGCAACATGTCCGATGCTCTCAAGTGCCGGCTCTTCTCCATTACCTTCAAGGGTAGCGCGAGAGATTGGTTCCACCAGCTGCCAGCCGGGTCAGTCTACTGCTTCTCAGATCTCCGAAGGGGCCTTTAGCAAGGTTTGCGACGTCCAAACGGAGGAAGAAGGAGGCGACCGCCCTCTTCAAGATCGTGCAGGGGCAGCACGAGAGTTTGGGCCGGTACATCGATCGATTCCAGGAGGAGGTGCTGGAGGTGGAAGAGGTAGACGGGTTCACCTTGATGGTAGCCCTCAAGTTCGGGCTGAAGCAGGGTCTGTTCAACATGGAATTGGGGCACAGGCCGCCCAAATCGTTCGAGGAGATGGTGGAGAGAGCCAATGTGTTCATCCAGGGAGAGGAGAGGAACAAGGAGTTCCTGGCACGGCTCGATGGAGACCGACCGCTTGGGCAAGATAAGGAAGACTGCTGGAGAGGGAGAGGGCGCCGGAGGGGCGCAGCGACAGGAAGCAGGAGAGGCCGCAGGAGAAAGAGGAGAAGAGAGAAAGGGGAAGGGAGATCAGAAAGGTGGAGAGGCAGGAGAGGCGGGAGAAGCCTCGAAGGCAGGAGGATAGGAGGCCCGTCGGAGGTCGAGAGGCGAGGAGCGAGGAGAGAAGATTCCAGTACCCGAGGGATCGCCCCCAGTGGAGGCGGCCCATCCGTCAGGAGGAAAGGAGGGCTTA
Organism: Platanthera zijinensis; assembly: GCA_039513925.1. Lineage (NCBI taxonomy): Eukaryota > Viridiplantae > Streptophyta > Magnoliopsida > Asparagales > Orchidaceae > Platanthera > Platanthera zijinensis. Next base: position 10,784,000 of record CM077081.1, on the reverse strand, counting down.
CAACCCTCGGGAGCAGGGAGGAGGAAGAAGGGAAACCATGGCCATCACGCAGCGAGCGCTAAACGCCGGCGGAAGGAGAGGCAGCAGGAGAGGAGGCAGGAAAGGCAGCAGGAAGCGGCGATTCCCCTCTACTGCGATATCCATCGAGTGGAGGGGCATGGAACCTTGGCTTGCCTGAGTTCTGGGAAGCAAGGAGGGAGGATGGAAGCAACGGCGGCCGAGAGGGAGCAGCCGCAGCAGGAGGCCCAGGTTGGGCAGGTAGCCTACCAGGCACCGCAGAGAAGGAGGAACGAAGACAGGATCGACCAAGGAGGAAGGGGGAATGTCATTCCCGGTCCGGGAGGCGGGCACGTCGGAGTAATCAACGGAGGGGCGGGGCTAGGAGCTTCCCGCAAGGGAAGTCTCCACCAAATCTGCAAAAGGAGCGTCGCTCGACGTCTCAGACCCCCCCTCCCTTGAACGAGATCACCTTCTCGGAGGAAGACATGCTCTGGAACGAGAACCCCTTCCATGACGCCCTGGTGATTCAAGCAGCAATCGAGGACTTTACCGTCGACCGAATCCTCGCGGATAACGGGAGTTCGGTGAATGTCATCTTTAAGAGAACCTTCGTCGGCCTTCAGGTGGAAGCGTCCCGGGTTCAGGCAGCGGAATGGACCTCTCTTCGGCTTCTCCGGGGAGAAGAAAGAGGTGGAAGGAGGAGTTGAGTTGCTGGTCACCCTCGGGGGAACTTCGATCCGATGTCGCTTCGTCATCGTCGACGCACCCAGCGGCTACAACGCCATCTTCGGACGGCCCCTCATCAACTACTTCAAAGCCGTCCCTCGTCATACCATCAATGCCTGAAGTACTGCAGGGACGACGTCCAAGTCAGGATCAGGGGAGATCCCAGGGCCTCCAGGGAATGCTACCTGAATGCGGTCAACACCATCAGTTGGATGAGTGACGCAGAAAGGTTGGAAAGGATGATGGAGCAGGAAGAGGGCCTGCAAGCTGCCGAGGAGCTGGAGGAAGTGGAGGTGATCTCCCTGAGAGGAAAGCCGGAGCTGCTGAAGATCGGAGGAGCCTTGCCCCGGAAGGGAAGGTGGAGATAGCTGTCTGCCTACAGGAAAACGCGGACGTCTTCGCATGGAGCGCCGCCGAGATGCCAGGGATTGATGCTGATGTTGCCTGTCATCGCCTCAACCTGGATCCAGCGACGACCCCCGTCCGTCAGAAGCAAAGGAAGAGCGCCGCCACTCTAGCGGGACCCATCGGGAGGAAGTAGGGAAGCTGCTGGAAGCAGGTTTTGTTTCGGAGATCCAGTATCCAGGCTGGGTCTCCAATGTTGTAATGGTGAAGAAGTCCGGAGGGGGCTGGAGGTTATGTATCGACTTTTCATTGTTGAATAAAGCTTTCCCGAAGGATTGTTATCCCCTGCCTCAGATCGACGCGCTGGTTGATTCCGCCGTCGGATTTCCTGTGATGAGTTTCCTTGATGCTTTTTCAGGATACCATCAGATCCGGATGCATCCCCCGATTGTCGCGACGTTTCCTTCATCACCAGCGACGGGTGTTATAGCTACAGGATGATGCCCTTCGGGCTCAAGAACGCTGGCGCGACATATCAAAGAATGATGGATCACGTCTTCAGAAAGCAAAAGGGGCGGAATCTGGAAGTCTACGTGGATGACCTGCTGTTAAGAGCAAGAGCGCCGCAGAGCACGTAGCGGATCTGACAGAGACCTTCGCCACCCTGAGGAGGTACAAGATGCGGCTCAACCCGGCCAAGTGTGTCTTCGGCGCGGGGAAGGGGAAAGTTTCTAGGGCACCTCCTTACTCCCCTAGGGGTGGAGCCTAACCCGACAAGGTAAAAGCCATCGTGGAGATGGCGTCCCGAGGGATTCCAAGGAAGTTCAAAGGTTGACTGGAAGGCTAGCAGGTCTTAGCCGGTTTCTCTCCAGGGCCGGAGAAAGTGTTCCCCTTTCTTCAAAACCCTTCGGGGGAACCAGAAATTCGAGTGGACCCCGGAGTGCGAGGAGGCCTTCGTAAAGCTCAAACAACAGCTGACTCGAGCTCCTCTCCTTCAGGGTCCGCAGGGCGGCGAGGACCTCTTGCTCTACCTAGGGGTAGGGCGCTGAAGCAGTCAGCTCGGTGTTGGTCCGAGAGGAGGGGAAGAAGCAGCTTCCAATCTACTACGTGAGCCGGGTGCTAAGGCAAGCCGAAACGCGGTACCCCATCCTGGAGAAGTTAGTCTTTGCCCTGGTAGTTTCGGCCAGGCGACTCCGTCCATATTTCCAAGCCCACTCTATCAAGGTAGTCTCCGACCACCCCTTGAGGAGTATCTTGGACGGAGTGGAGCACTCGGCAGGCTCGCCAAGTGGGCTGTGGAGCTAAGCGAGTTCGACATCTCCTACCCCCCAAGGGTCGCGATCAAAGCACAAGCCGTGGCGGATTTCCTGGCCGACTTCTCGACCGAGGTCGAGGCAGACACGGATGTCTCTCGGCCGGTCCCCTGGAAGATGTTCGTAGATGGCGCGTCAGGGAAACACTCCGTGGGAGCCGGGGTGGTGCTGGTTAGTCCTCAGGGGACCAGAATTGTGCAAGCCGTCAAGATCCATTTTCCGGTCACTAACAATCAGGCAGAGTACGAAGCCATGGTGGCTGGCTTGCGACTCGCCAAGGAACTGGCAATCAGAGATATCAGGGCTTTTACCGATTCCATGGTGGCGGCATCTCAGATTCGGGGAGAGTTCGAAGTCCGAGATCCCATCTTGCAGCAATATTTGGTTAAGGTCAAAGGCTTGATCGGGGGGTTCCGATCCTTTCACGTCGAGCACGTGCCCCGAGAGCGCAACTCCGAGGCAGACAATCTTGCGAAATACGGCCCTCGGGCTGGGGGAACCGCCATCGAGTTGTTCCGACCATCCATCGAAGAAGGCGAGTTGATGGAGATCGATCAGCGGGCCTCATGGAGAGATCCGTTCGTCACGTTCCTGGCAACAGGCCGACTACCATCTAACGGGCAAGATCAAAGAAAGTTCCGGTATAAGGCCGCGTACTACTTGCTGCAGGACGGAGAGCTTTATCGCAAAACCATTTCAGGCCCTCTGGCCCGATGCTTGTCAGAACTCGAGATTCCCCGGGTCCTCGAGGAGATTCACTCAGGAGAGTGCGGCAGTCACTCCGGGACCCGCACCCTGGAGCAAAGGATTCTGAGGCACGGTTACTTCTGGCCGACCATCCGAAAGGACGCAGAGGCCTACTCCAGAAAATGCTCCCAATGTCAACTCTTCGCGCCCCTCGCGCCAGCCGGCTCAGCAACTCCGCTCGATTACCGCTCCGTGGCCCTTCGCAATTTGGGGGATGGATTTGATCGGCCCGTTCCCTCAAGCTAGCGGGCAACGGAAGTTTGTCCTGGTAATGGTTGACTACTTCACGAAGTGGATCGAGGCTAAGGCTCTGGCCAGGACCACGTCTCAAATCGTCAAGAACTTCATCTGGGGGGAGATCGCATGCAGGTTCGGGATCCCTCTGGCCATCATCACCGACAATGGGCCGCAGTTCGCCAGCCTGGAACTAGGGGACTTTTGTAAACAGTTGGGAACCGACCTTCGGTTCGCCTCGGTACATCACCCTCGTAGCAACGGGTAAGTAGAAGCCGCGAACAAACTCATCGTCAACTTGCTGAAGAAGAAGATCACCAATCTCAAGGGGAACTGGGCCGAGCAGCTCCCTTCCGTCCTCTGGGCTCTCAGGACCACCCCGAACTCAGCCACAGGGGAAACACCCTTCAAGCTGTCACACGGATCCGAGGCGCTCATCCCGGTCGAATTTGAGGTGCACAGTCCGAGGGTCATCGCAGCCGAAGACGGAAGCGAGGAATGGCGGTTAGAGAATGAAGAGGCTCAGAGGCTCTCCCTGGATTATGTGGAAGAGCTTCGGGACTTAGCCTCCATGCGCCAGGAGGAAACCAAGAGGCGCATGGCAAGACACTTCGACAAAAACATCCGCTTGAAGAATTTCCTCGCGGGGGACTTGGTCATGAAGAAGGTGGACGCTGCTGGGCGGGGAGCCACCGTAGGCAAGCTCCATCCCAACTGGGAAGGACCTTTCATCGTCCAAGAAGCCTTGACCACAGGAGGCTATTACCTACAAGACCAAGCGAGAGAGCAGCTGCCTGGAACCTGGAGCGGGGATGATTTGAAAAGATTTTACCCATAGCGGTAACTCATGTATCAATTTCTGTAAAAACTCTTAAATGAGCAAAGAATGCGAGATTTCATCCTTTTTGTGTTAAATGTACCTCAAGGTTTCTGAGTGTTTTCATGGTCCGCCTCGTAGTCGACCTCGAGAGGCAACGGTCGGTTTGTTCCTCATATGTAGCCCAGTACGGACGATGGGACGATGCTTCGGGATTTTAAGCGCTCTTGTAAGACCGAGCCTCTGTATTGTCGGCCGAGATCAGCTCCCCCCTTGCATGTTGGCCTATGTCTCCCCGAGTGCATCTCTTTTCCGTCTGGAGGACCTGCGAGGAACAGATCCGCACCGTGATCTCCCGAACTTGAGGAGAGGCCGGCCTCGTAAAACACCCGGAAGAAGAACCTGCCAAGGACAGGGTGTGGACGAGCCCGAAGGGAGATGTGTGAATTCCGAGCGCGTTCAAAAAGGCCCCTCGATGAACACCACCCCCATCCTAATCGTACCTATAAGCGACCTTCACTGTCAAATCGGGATGCGGGACCCCAACCCGTTCTCACTGAATAGCCTAGTTCGGATGATGGGACGATGCTTCGGGATTTCAAGCGCTCTTGTAAGACCGAACCTCTGCATTGTTGGCCGAGATCAGCTCCCCCCTTGCATATCGGCCTAGGTCTCCCCAAATGCATCTCTTTTCTAAACTAGAGGAATTCTGAGGAACGGGTCTGGACACTGATCCCCCGATTCGGCAGGATCAAGAGCGTCCCTTCGGGGGAGTTTCTTTCTCGCCAATATGTAAGGACGCAGGATGTGATCCAAGACTTCGAGTTGAGCAGCGTCGTAAGACCGGTATCCCCACGAGCTCCTCTCCTCGGGAATCGGCCGATCTCCTCGATTGTAATTCAAGACCTCGAGTTGAGCAGCGTCGTAAGACCGGTATCCCCACGAGCTCCTCCTCGGGAATCGGCCGATCTCCTCGATTGTAATTCAAGACCTCGAGTTGAGCAGCGTCGTAAGAACGGTATCCCCACGAGGCTCTTCTCGGGAATCGGCCCGATCTCCTCGATTGTAATTCAAAAAACCTCGAGTTGAGCAGCGTCGTATGGACCGGTATCCCCACGAGCTCCTCTCCTCGGGAATCGGCCGATCTCCTCGATTTGTAATTCAAGACCTCGAGTTGAGCAGCGTCGTAAGACGGTATCCCCACGAGCTCCTCTCCTCGGGAATCGGCCGATCTCCTCGATTGTAATTCAAGACCTCGAGTTGAGCAGAGTCGCGTAAGACCGGTATCCCCACGAGCTCCTCTCCTCGGGAATCGGCCGATCTCCTCGATTGTAATTCAAGACCTCGAGTTGAGCAACGTCGTAAGACCGGTATCCCCACGAGCTCCTCTCCTCGGGAATCGGCCGATCTCCTCGATTGTAATTCAAGACCTCGAGTTGAGCAGCGTCGTAAGACCGGTATCCCCACGAGCTCCTCTCCTCGGGAATCGGCCGATCTCCTCGATTGTAATTCAAGACCTCGAGTTGAGCAGCGTCGTAAGACCGGTATCCCCACGAGCTCCTCTCCTCGGGAATCGGCCGATCTCCTCGATTGTAATTCAAGACCTCGAGTTGAGCAGCGTCGTAAGACCGGTATCCCCACGAGCTCCTCTCCTAGGGGAATCGGCCGATCTCCTCGATTGTAATTCAAGACCTCGAGTTGAGCAGCGTCGTAAGACCGGTATCTCCACGAGCTCCTCTCCTCGGGAATCGGCTGATCTCCTCGATTGTAATCCAAGACCTCGAGTTGAGCAGCGTCGTAAGACCGGTATCTCCACGAGCTCCTCTCCTCGGGAATCGGCCGATCTCCTCGATTGTAATTCAAGACCTCGAGTTGAGCAACGTCGTAAGACCGGTATCTCCACGAGCTCCTCTCCTCGGGAATCGGCTGATCTCCTCGATTGTAATCCAAGACCTCGAGTTGAGCAGCGTCGTAAGACCGGTATCTCCACGAGCTCCTCTCCTCGGGAATCGGCGATCTCTCAATGACGAGAATGAGGGGCCCGCAGGCTATGTTCGACGACTAAGCCCGGTTCAGTTTTCGTCACACGCGAGCAGGCGAGCAGGTCTCGCGCGAGCAGGTGAACAGACCTCGCGCGAGCAGGCGAACTGATCTCGTGCGAGTAGGCGAGCTGATCCCATGCGGGGGAGCGAGCTGGAACCAGCGAGTAAGCGAGCCCCGGGGGGCATGCGAGTATGTCCCACACGCCACCCGCGCGGTTATCTCAGCAGGTTCACGAGTATCCGGGTGCAGGGGGCGAGTAGGTCCCGACAAGCGGATGGTCGATGTCGGGAGCATCCCCCTGCGACCTAGCGAGCGTTCCTCTCCGAGCCTATAAGCCTAGCGAGTAACATCCAGTTAGAAAGGCAAAACCAAAACCTTGTATAAATCATGAAGTCAAGTTTGTTTACAAAAAGAATATCGGCGAGCAACTAGGACTCGTCGTCGCCAGTATCAGGCCGATATTCATCATCACCAACATCACCGATATCCGCAAAGTCGTCACTCTCTGCGCTCTCGCCGCTGCTGCTTCCGCTGCCGCTGCTGCTGCCGCTGCTGCTGTCAGAATCACTGGAGTTGGTCGGCGACGACGCGCTATACGGCGGGACAGTCCCCTCGGCGAGCAGCTCGGGAATGAGCTCGTCGACAGTGAGTGGCTTCTCCCCCTCGACGAGCTGACCCCCGAGCCTAAGGCGCGCGAGTATGACGTTCCCCGCCGCGCCGCGCAATCTCGCGGCGAACAGAGGATCTCTCCTCCCAGAGAACGCGAGATTGCTTCACCACTCGCGCCGGGTCCTCGGGTAGCGGGGTTGAGGAGCTCAGCCGTCCTTCAGCAGCGACCAGCCTCGTCTCCATCACCGCTGCGCGAGTTTGGGCCGCCTCCAGCTCGGCCTGGGAGGCGGCGAGCTTCTCCTCGCACTCGGAGAGTTTCTTCGCCGCTTCTATCTCGGCAGCCTGCGAAATGATCGACGTCAGGATCTATCAAACGAAACAAATCGAACAAAACCCACCAGGGACAGCTCACCTCGAAGTCCCTCCAGCGGACTGACTGCATGCCGAGGTCGATGGCCTTCTTGGAGACGACCATGAGGGCATCGGTCGTCTCCAACAGCTTCCTCGCCGAATAATGGCCCAGCTCGGCAGACCGCGCGAGCGCGCAGGCCGATTGATGGGCGAGCTCCGTCGGGGTCAGCTCCATGACGGACTCCGCGTCGGCCCGACCGTAGATGGCGTGGAGAACGGCGAACGCCTCCCCATTGTCCTCCCAGTCAGTCGACCAGGACGGAAGGTTGGTGCTCAGCGACACCGAATTCTCCCCCGCCGACCAGGTCATGAGCGGGCGACCGAAGACGTCCACCACCCCTGCCCGAGGCCGTAGTTGGGGTGGAAATGGGGCGACTGGGCGCCCGTCGGCGACCGGCAATCGACGGATCGCGGCGACGAGGTCTTCGCCCTCTTCCTCGCGGGACCTTGCGAGCTGACCGCGATTTTCCCTTAACCGCCTTCTTCTCCCCAACGTCGGCAGGAGGGCGAGAATCCGACTGCGTGGCGGCGGCTTCCTTCGCCAAAGGAAGCGGCTTCTCCGGAAGCTCGTTGGAGACTGCAAAACGCGACAAAGTTAGCTTCAGCGGCAAAAGGGGGAGCGAGTAACCAGGGCGCATTTCGAGTTCGGCATACTTTCGTTAGGGTGGACTGGCTCGAGCACGTTGACGTTTAGTCGCCAGAAGATGACGTCAAAACGCCGACCGCGAAAGTATTCAAAGAGCTGCTCGCGAGCTCCTTCGAGGATGGGGGGAAGGAAGGCGACATCGGCCGGTTGATGCGGCCTGCCGAGAACACCGCCGAAGTCGCCATGGATGACAATCAGCTGCTCGCTCCAGCGATGGACCTTGTTCGCGGTCCCGACCAGGGTGCAGACATGGCTGCTGAAAAAGATGACCCCCTCCGAGGTCGCCGCAAAGGCGAAGATGCGGCGGAAGACGGAGAGGTCGAAAGCGATCCTTTCTTCCCGAAGGAAGCAGAGGAATCCCATGATGATCGCCACACCATTAGGATTGATCTGCGCAGGGACAATCCCGAAGTAGCGCAAGATCTCGCAGAACTCGGCCAGAAGGGCAGCCGCAGGCCCGCGTCGAAGTGACGCAGCGACATTACAAGCGAACCCTCAATATGGGTATTGAGGCGCTCGCTGCGAGTGGGGAGTCTTGCCGAGTATCCTTCGGGCAGGAAGCGTTCCTTGAGGGTCGCCAGTTCCTTCTCGGTGGTTATGGACTTCTTAAAAGCCGCATCCGCGAAGTTAATTGCGTGGGCCTGTCGGCGAGCGCTGGCATCGTCACCGACCATGATGGCGAGATTCGAAAGCAACAAGGGCGGCGAGTTGATTGTTCAGATACTCGGCAGGAGGAAAGAAGGTCGCTACAGCAATACGCTTTATGACCCACCTACCCCTCCTATTTATAGATATGACAAGCCCAAGAGAGAGGGGGGGGGGGTCAGCCGTCTCAGCGAGTATCTAGCGAGCTCGCGCGATGAAGATCAACCTGCGACATTATCAAGTAAACTAAAGCTCGGCACGTCAAAAAAATAACAGCACGCACATAGAGGCAGGAGTATTCGCACACATGAATTAATCAAATTAGAAATAGATGTCCAGAAGTACAAGTCGCACAAGGCGAGTTACATTCGAAAAAGTAAAAACTATGGAGCCCTCGGCCGCTCAGGAGGGTGCGGATGTAACATCCCATTTTTCAATTAGACCCCCCTTAGGAGTGACTTGAACATTCCTAGGTCATACCAAGTCCTAGGTTGAACCTAGGAGGTCAAGTGACCCAACTAGTTAGTTGAGACTCACTTGGGCTGCAAATAGTAAAATCTTAAAACCCTGATTTTGGTGGCCTAGTGGGTTCAATCTGACTCCAAGGCATTCCTAGACCTAATATGAGATCAATGGGTCACCAAGGACCCATTGGGTGCAAACCTAATAGCTAAGTTGACCCAAGTCAACTTAAGCCCTAGTTAGGCCAAAGTAACCCTGCCCTGGATCAACTCACCCTCTTTACCCAAGTCTACCCTACCTAATCATACCTAGGCCTTAGGGGAGGTCAATGGGTCCCTAGGGGTCTATTGATGTTGACTCAGAAGGTCAAATGACCAAGTCAACCCTAAACCCAAATCAAGTCAAACCTAGCTCAATTGGGTTAACTCAGGCTCAAGCCGCCTCATGTAGACTCATAGGGTTTTATTAGGAGTTATTATGGCTGCCTATAGCCTAAACCCTAGGCTAGCCAACATGTTGACTAGGAGAGAGAAAGAAGAGAGAAATAGGCTAAATATAGGAGAGAGAAAGTGTGAATTAAGGGTATTTTCATGGTAGAATGGTGAGCCCCCTCTCATATGGCATTTAAGGTTTTAATATTAATTTTATGGGCTGCCTTTAGGCTTCTAGGGGAAGAAAATTCGTGAGGATGACTAGGAGAGAGAAAAAAAAAGTATTTGGTTATATAGAGGAGAGAGAAAAGGTGGTGGAGAGGTGAAGAGGTGTTTTGAAGAGGGAGGAGGCATGAGTTCGGCAAAGAGGGGCCAACAGCCACCTAGAGGTTGACACCTCCTCCCCCACCCTTTTCCCGGCCATCAAGAGGTGTTTCCACCCTCTCTCTCCTCTAACCACCCCCCCACATGAAGAGGTGTTTTGCCTCTTGGAGAAAAACCGCCCTCTCCCCCTCTCCTCTTTATATACTCACTTAGGAGAGAGGGGAGATCATTTTCGAAATCAGAGAAGGGGGGGTGAACCCTTGCTGGAGCCATCAAGGAGAGAAACGCCGCCACCGCCGCCACCATGGCATCTCGCCGTTCAACTCGCATCCAAGCCCGAAATCAGGTTCTCCCTCACCTTTTCTCTCATGTTTAGATCCTAGGATTGTTTAGGAGTTGAGTTCATGCTCAAACGAACCGGAGCAAAAGCTTAAAATTTCAGAAATTTCCATTTTTATGGAGTTTTTGAAGCTCTCGGGTAGGGCGGCGCCGCCACCTCCGACCGCCCTAGCCGCCGGAAAGGTTAGCCCCACCACCGGGAACATGTAGGAGTTGTTTCCGGTGGTGGCGCCGCCCATGGTGGCCGGTAAAAGGCCCGTGAAAGTCATTTTCACGGGTTCTGGTTCAGTCCATTTGGAGAAGACGAAGTACAGCTGCCGTCCGATCGCTTTAAGATTCGTGCAGGATCAAAATAAATACTTATAAACTCATATTTTTCGGATTTTCTGTATTTAATAAAACAGTTTTACTGTAAATGAAATTTAGGCCCTTATGGACACCTACTGAAAAAGGTCATAACATGAAAGTTGTAGGTATTTTTAATACCTACAATTTGATATGTAGTGGTGAAAAATTGGATGAGGGTACTGCCCTGTAGAGTTTTTTAGTAAGGGTATGTCCTACAACTAGGGTAGTTTTCTTCTAAAAATTATTTAGGCCCTTTAGAGGCTTGTCCATCAAATTTGATCAACATGAATGTTGTAGGATTTTTAATTACCTACAGTTTGATAGGTTATGGAAAATTTTAGGACAAGTATTTTGACCTATAGGGCCATTATTCTAGGGTAGGTCCTACAAATAGGGCAGATCTTTGAAAAATTCCCCACACCTAATCATTGGTCCAAATGCTTTGAAATTTGGACAGGGACTCAATATCACCTAGACCTAACTCCTGTAAAAATTGGAGACCATTTGAGATAGTGTAACTTAGGGTTCTGCCCTAAACCTAGAAAAGCTAGGGTAAGGTAGTTGAAGGGTCAAATGACCTCCAAACCCTCCCAAATTTTGGTGAGGTGTCCCTGGTATAGGTATATAGGTCTGGTTCAAATTTCAACTCATTTGGTTGAGTTTTGATTAGGAATCCTCTAAACCCTAGTTTTGACCTAGTAGAAGGAAGGTTAGTGAGAAGGTTCCTTGCACTCTGGTATGATCATCTCACCTCAACAGAGGTTGAGATTTTTACCACTGGTTTATTTTGGTCATAAGATTATCCTTAGGGAATATGGGATGATTTAGGGTAAGTTTACCCTAGGGCCCAGGTTAAAACCCTAAAGGTGGACTTTGGGGATTTGTGAAGGACATAGAGGCAAATGCCCTTGTATGGCCTTGAGATTTGGTGGAAAGGTTGTTAATGAGTTTGTAACTCTCTGGTTGTAATGTCAGATAATTTTGATGTAGGTAGCTACCTCAAAACTTAAACCCTAATTTTAGGGTAGAAGGGATTTTAGGTCAAAACAGTATCTTAAACTTTTTAAAAGCCATGAAATTGGGGTAGTGTGTTTCTAGGGTAGTTAGGACCCTTGGATAATTTTGCTAGAATTTTGGATAGGTATTTCTAGTACTTCATTCATGAATGTGGGTATAGCCCTTTTTGATGTTTTATTTATTAAAGATTTTTAATCCAAATAAGGCCCCCTTGAAACTCTGGAATTAGATGTTTTTGGCCAGTAGAAATGCCCATGAATTTTAGTTCAATTTTATGTTGATTAAATAGAATAGTTCCTTCACAAGTATTATTAAAGGGCTCTATGTTTTAAAAATATTTTATGGCATAAATATTCTCTGGAAAATTTTGAAAGTTGGTAAATAGTGTTTTTAAATCATTATGAATCAGTGGGATTTTTCTATGGATTTTTGGAGTTATGGATTTAGTACTTGATTCACAAGCATGCTAGATTAGGGTTTTTGGTAAATGATTTATTATAAATTAATTTCCAGCAAGAAAATTATGAAACCTTTATAGTACTGTTTTCATAGTATTTCTAGTACCCTGTAATTAATCTAAACTATTTGGAAGAGTATTTGATGTAGTTTATTCATTAGACATGAAGAAAATGGATTATTGCAAAATTAAGTTTAGGCCCCTTAGACCATAGGGAAAATTGTCAAACCTTGAATATGTTATTTTAGATACACTAATATTTGTCTTAAATTTATTATGATTTATACATGACTGAAAAGTATGATCCTTGTACAAATTTGGAAGACCTTGAATTTAATAAAAATAATTAATTATTAGGTTAATTGGAAAAATTGTTATTATCAGAAAAATCGATTCAATAATGTCATGATAGGCCCCCAGAAATTAACTTAGGCCGTATGGAAGAAAACACAAAGGACATTCTATCAAGGTCATCATATAGTGTAGGCTGGTCTGCATTTAGCGTTTTCGTAAAAGATCGCATTTGGAGACGACTTAGGGCAATGTTAGAGTTTCTCAATGTGCTGATTGGGATGGATTTAGATAGGTTGTCATGGAAGGTTCTAAGGAGTGACGAGAAGTGAGTGGTTGTGGTAGAAGGAGCACGGATCCGACGAAAGATCGTCGTCCCCGTAAGAGTGAAGAGTCAAATCCACCCTAGGTTTAGTTTGATGCAATTTATAGAGGGAACGGGGAAGGGAAAAACAACCAATAATAATAAGTGCCTTGCGAAAGGGAACTTCGGGCCGTAATGCCGCCGTCTTGGTTCCTAGTGCCCTTTGAGAGCCCTTCACGGGGTATGCCGGGGGCAGTCCTGGGCTAACGTAAATCTTAAAACAAACGAAAGAGTAATTAGCCTAATAGGGATTCACATTGCACACACTCATTAGTTAGGGTTGGTAATGGTTAAGTCATCCCGAGGTGTTCAAAGGGGCGCCATCCTGCGGTGCTCAAGGGATGAGGTTTGGAATTGAGCCGGACGGTTTAGTCCGGGGAGCTTAGTCTCGGTTTGTGGTTGAGCCGGACGGTTTGGTCCGGGAGCTTTACTCTTGACTTCTTATATTAACTGCTGCATGTGCATAAAAATAGGAAAGATTAAGGTGGTGGGTTCTCGATATCGGGGAGTTCGATTGCACCGACACCGATATCGTTGACTCGGCAAGGTGACTAGCACTTAGCCAAGGTTAAGTCTGGCGGTCCAGTCGGCAAGAGTACGCAGGAGTCCGCTTTGTGCACCAAGCGTTGAGGGCGTACGATAGGTCAGACCAGTGGTGCTTTTACTGGTTTTGAGGTGGGCGAGGCCCAACCCACCGCTTCCGTCTGCCACTACGGAGGTATCCTAGGAGGTAACGACTCTAAAAGGGGGAACTAAAGGTTTGTGTACACAAAGTTGGGTGTGTGAGTTGCACTGCTTGATCATCATACCCACCATATAACTGCATGCCATAATCATTCATAACAACCTTGACACCTAAAGTATAAGTGGAATGGGACGCTTATACTTTAGGCCTTGCAAAACGACCCCTTGGTCTATAAGCTTGTGTGGGCAAGTTTATAAATCAAAGGTTAATTTCAATATATATATATGCTGCTGTTTGATAACCGACACCCCAACGTATAAGTGGTATGGGACACTTTATACGATGGGAGCCTTGCAAAAGATCTCTTGGCTTATGTGTACTCACATAAGTGAAGGTTTAAATTATCTTACTTATTTTCCTTCTTGTTTAACCTATTACAACACTTAAGATAAATTGCTCCCCGAATACACAACTGCTAGTTAGGTCCACCGTCATCTGCTTTTGACTACTCTCCACCTTCATGTCCTTCCCTTTCTTCCTCTCCGCTCGGTGCCTTAGGGCATGGGGGAAGGGGTGGGGGATGATAGGGCTTAGTCTTATAGACTAACGGTTTTCGAACCACATCATTTTAGGGAATCGTGGAGCCCAACCCGGAGGAGCAGCCCAGGAGGCCGGTACGCTTGGAGACAGGGCAGTCTAGCTCAGGAGTTCAGACAGCCGGGACCGTGAGTTCCGTTCCTTAGTAGCAGTTTGTTTTTCAGCATCCGTTTGAGTGACTATGTAGTGAGGTGTTGTTGTACCGGCTTAAGCCCTCTTCCTTTCAGTACTCTATTTTTACTCTGATGTTATACTGTGGACACTCCCTTCGTGGAGTTTACATATATGTGATTTATTATTGTGGACTGCATTTCTCCTTCTTTACTACTTGCTACTTGATTGTGATCGAAAGGCCGGCAGAATCGGCGCGTTGTAGTGACGACCTTCCCGGGTGCGAAGGTGTCACCGCAAAGCGGCGGTTCTGGGCATAAGACCCTGAGTTTCGAAAAAAAAATGGGGTCTTACAAAGTGGTATCAGAGGAAACCCCGATCGATCAAATAGCAGTCCACAAAAACCCTAGGTCAACCCCGTTCGAGTTTAGTTTGCGGACAAACTAAGCAGCGGAAGCAGTGGTGGGCCCATATGGGTATCACATAATATATGTCCATTTTAGATTGAGTTAACGTTTTCTGACGATGAAGTTTTGTTGTGCAGCCTCCAACACTGCCTACATTACAGGGTGGGGCCCAGCAGACCCCAGATACTGCACCGATTCCACCAGTTCCCGCTCAGTTCCTACAAACCGACATGGGGCAGACTTTGACTGCCATCTTGGATGCTTTCAGGGCCCAACAGGCCCCGCTCCACAGCAGATACCAGGAGCCAACTGGCTCAGCATCTTCCGAGCACTTTCTCCTCCGTCCTTCTTGGGGACGGAGTCAGCAGTGCGGACAGAAGAGTGGCTGGACATCATGGAGGAAATGCTGACAGGGATACGGAGCCCGTGGGAGGAGAGAGTACCTTTGGTTGTGTCCTGCTTGGAGTCTCATGCCAAGCGGTGGTGGAAGACAGTTCTGGATACTACCTTTGCTGGGAGACTGGCTGCTGAGGTTTCATGGGATGAGTTCAGGCCTATGTTGTTGGAGCATTTTGTTCCACAGTCGGCCCGAGACGAGTTGGAGGACCGCTTCTTGCAGTTGAAGCAAGGTACCAGGACGGTGGTGGAATACCATCGAGAGTTCAACCATCTGGCACATTTTGCAGACTCTTACCAGCTAGATGAGGCAGCGTACACGAAGAGGTTCTTCAAAGGTCTGCGGGAAGACATGAGGGATGCCCTTCTATTTGTGTCGGACGGGCCTATCTCCCGTATTCTGGAGATGGCAAAGAGGTTAGAGGCAGATTGGCACACCACCAGAGGCCGGAAGCGGCCAACGGAGGATCAGAGCCGGGGAGCCCGGAGCGATCAGCGTCGAGGCCATGCAGCAGATGGCAGGAGGACAGAAGTTCAGCCTCGACAGGAGGTGAGGCAGGAGCCGAGGGAGCAGGTGACACTGGCCCCTCAGCCTATTCAGGTGCGGGAACTGGCGAGACCTCAGATGCGAGACGTGCAGAGATCGGGAGGTGGGGCTTACACTCTGCCGGAATGCTTCTACTGTCACCAGTTGGGGCATATCAAGAGGAACTGTCCTATGAGGGGAGCACCCCCTCCAGCACCGCAGATTGCCCCACCGGCTCAGCACTATGGAGGCCGAGGACGCGGCCAAGGTCGTGGATATCAGGGCGGAGATCGCCGACAGGAGAGGGAACAGGTATATGCATTAGATCTGACCCAGCCTCGACATCCTGAGGAGGTAATCACAGGTACGTCAAAAGATTGTATATTTCCTTTGTTTAATAGTTAGACTCTAAACTAAGAAATTACAAACTGAGAAAGAAAACTTTAACTAGACTTCAAAAATTTTGTTACCCCAAGCATTGTCCTCATCAGCGGCAAGCCCGCATATACTTTGTTCGATACGGGTGCGTCACGCTCATTTGTATCAGAGGCCTTCATTGTTGGCTTGGCAGGCGTGGAGAGATTCATCGGCTTGGCATTAAGGGTACGACTAGCTGACGGGTCCGAGCTACACACCACTGCGCATTGCAATATGGAGGCACAAATTGGCGGGAAAGCATTCGAGGCACCAGCCGCAATCCTAAGGATGCCTTCATATGATTTGATTTTGGGCATGTCATGGTTATATTGGAACCATGCCCTAATTGACTGCGTGGCCAAGAAGATTATTCTGAGGCATGGAGATTCTTCCGTCGTAATAGAAGGTATAAGACATGCCTCCTTTTCATTTTTGTCATCTATTCAGGCCGTCAAGGCCCATATACAGGGCGACGAGATTTACCAGGTTTTATTCGAGATGGCGGAGGCCAATGTTCTTGTAGCGGAGATTCCTGTTGTGCGAGATTTCGAGGATGTTTTTCCCGAGAAGTTACCGGGGCTACCCCGCACAGAGAGCAGGACTTTCAGATTTTGCTGGTGCCAGGGGCTAAGCCAGCATCTAGAGCCCCCTACCGGATGGCCCCAAAGGAGCTGGTGGAATTCCGGAGCCAATTACAGGAGCTGGTGAAAGCCGGTTATGTCCGGACAAGTTCCTCGCCATGGGGAGCCCCTGTATTGTTCGTCAAGAAGAAGGATGGGACACTTAGACTGTGCATAGATTACCGGGCCTTGAATCGACTGACGGTCCGAAATACTTATCCGTTACCAAGGATAGACGAGCTATTCGACCAGCTGGAGGGAGCTCACTTCTTCTCGAAGCTGGATTTGAGATCGGGCTACTACCAGTTACGGATCCGAGAAGAGGACATCCCGAAGACTGCTTTTAGTAGCAGATATGGTCTATACGAGTTTACCGTGATGCCCTTTGGGCTCACGAATGCACCATCAGCGTTCATGACTCTCATGAACCAGGTTTTCGAGTCTTACTTGGATGTGTTTGTCATCGTTTTTATTGATGACATTCTCATTTACTCTCGGACGGAAGAGGAGCACTCGAGGCATTTGGCATTGACACTACAGAGATTGCGAGAGCATCAGTTGTATGCAAAATTCAGCAAGTGTCAGTTTTGGTTGAAGGAGGTGGCCTTTTTGGGTCATGTTATCAGTGGAGCTGGGTTGGCAGTGGATCCAGCGAAAGTTCAAGCAGTCCGAGATTGGCCACCATTGAAGACAGCTACAGAAGTTCGGAGCTTCTTAGGACTTGCCGGTTACTACCGGAAGTTCGTAGAAGGATTTTCTAGTCTTGCACTCCCTCTCACATCTTTGACGAGGAAGGAGACACCTTTTGTGTGGACCCCGAAATGCGAGGCAGCTTTTCAAGAGTTGAAGGAGAGACTTACCTCGGCTCCTATACTGACTCTCCCTTCGGGGAAAGAAGGATTCCAGGTGTATACAGATGCCTCCTACCAGGGCTTGGGAGCTGTTCTGATGCAGAATGGGCATGTTATTGCTTACGCTTCACGCCAGCTAAAGAAGCATGAACAAAACTACCCAGTGCACGATCTGGAGTTAGGTGCGGTTATTTTTGCGCTGAAGGTCTGGCGCCATTATCTCTATGGAGTTCACTGCGACATATTTTCAGATCATAAAAATCTGAAGTATGTGGATACGCAGAAGGAGCTGAACATTAGACAGCGGAGATGGGTGGAGTTCCTGGCAGACTATCAGTATGAGATGCACTACCATCCGGGTAAGGCAAACGTGGTTGCCGATGCTCTGAGCCGGAGAGCTACTACTTCAGGAGCAGGGCCCCAGGTCTTGTCGTTAGAGATATTGCGGAGCTTTGAAGATATGCACATCACCTTGGTATCATCCGAAGACACCGATGTGTATGAGGAGTATTTAGCTGCGACGAGCGCCACCGACACTATTCATGACAGAGTTAGAGATTGGCAGAGGCAGGATGCCAACTTGGAGCCGATTTTCAGGGCCATAGAGGCAGGCTCAGCTGGGGACTATTCGATGCGAGGTGATCTGTTGTGCTTCAAGGGTCGGACTTACATACCGGATGGAGGGCAGATTCGGGAAGACATTATGGCAGAGGCTCATCATAGCCGATACTCTATACATCCCGGGATTACGAAGATGACGGCAAATTTGAAGAAGACACTCTACTGGCCGGGCATGAAGAAGGATATCACTTATTTCGTGACCCACTGCGAGGCATGCCAGTTAGTGAAGGCAGAGTGCAGACACCCCGCTGGTCTGCTACAGCCACTCCCAGTGCCGGAATGGAAGTTTGATGATATCGCGATGGACTTCATCCATGGCCTCCCTCGTTCACGCACGGGAAACGATTCTATCTGGGTAATCATTGACCGGCTGACGAAGGTGGCTAGATTCATCCCGATCAGGAAGGATGACTCGGTTGGAGTTTTGGTTCGGAAGTTCGTGGAGCAGTTTATTCGTTACCATGGAGTGCCCAGGACGATCGTATCTGATCGAGATGGTCGGTTCACGTCTAGAGAGTGGAGATCAGTGCAGTCTTACCTTGGCACACGGCTGGCCTTCAGTACAGCCTTCCATCCCCAGACTGATGGGCAGACAGAGCGTACCAACAGGACGCTAGAAGACTTACTGAGGCTGTGTATTGTGGATCACGGAGAGCCCTGGGAGCGGATGTTGCCCCTAGTGGAGTTTTCTTACAATAACAGCCATCAGTCCAGTATACGGATGGCTCCGTATGAGGCCTTGTATGGGAGGAGATGTCGGACTCCCTTATCTTGGATACATGATGCGGATCCGAAGGTGCTAGATTCGGAGTTTGTTGAAGACACCGAGGCTCAAGTGCGACTGATTCGAGAGAGGATGCTAGAGGCACAAAGCAGACAGGCAAAGTATTATGACGCTCGGCATCGTTTAGTAGAGTTTCAGGTTGGGGACCGGGTATTCTTGAAGATCCGGCCAATGCACGGGGTTTCACGAGTACGTGGTCGACGGAAGAAGCTCAGTCCGAGATACATGGGGCCTTTCAGGATCCTGGAGCGGATCGGTCCATTAGCTTACAGACTGGAGCTATCGCAGGAGCTGTCCGGCCTACACGACGTGTTCCACGTATCTTCACTCAGGAGGGCTCTACTACGCCCGGAGTTACAGATTACCACCACTGATGGGCCGGTAGCTACAGATCGGTCCGTACAGGTGGAGCCGATACGGATTGACGACCAGGGGATACGGGTCTTGCGCCGCAAGAAGATCCCGCTAGTCAAAGTCTTGTGGAGGAATCATGGGCAAGTGGAGCATACTTGGGAACCTGAGGACTTGATGCGAGAGAAGTACCCGGAGTTGTTTAGCCAGGTAATATCTTCTAACTTCTCAAGATGCTTGTAATTATTTTTCCCTACTTGTTTTACACCGGAGTATCACCTAAGATTAGAGGCTAATCCTTTGTTTATTGGGGCTAGCCCTTGTTTGTTAACCTTGGTTAAGCAATTCAACGCTCGTGGGATGTTACAAGCTTAAGATAACCCGGTAGAAAAGCTCCCATAGACTTAACCTTAATTTCGGGGACGAAATTTTTGTTTTGTTTATTGGGATTTGTAACATCCCATTTTTCAATTAGACCCCCCTTAGGAGTGACTTGAACATTCCTAGGTCATACCAAGTCCTAGGTTGAACCTAGGAGGTCAAGTGACCCAACTAGTTAGTTGAGACTCACTTGGGCTGCAAATAGTAAAATCTTAAAACCCTGATTTTGGTGGCCTAGTGGGTTCAATCTGACTCCAAGGCATTCCTAGACCTAATATGAGATCAATGGGTCACCAAGGACCCATTGGGTGCAAACCTAATAGCTAAGTTGACCCAAGTCAACTTAAGCCCTAGTTAGGCCAAAGTAACCCTGCCCTGGATCAACTCACCCTCTTTACCCCAAGTCTACCCTACCTAATCATACCTAGGCCTTAGGGAGGTCAATGGGTCCCTAGGGGTCTATTGATGTTGACTCAGAAGGTCAAATTGACCAAGTCAACCCTAAACCCAAATCAAGTCAAACCTAGCTCAATTGGGTTAACTCAGGCTCAAGCCGCCTCATGTAGACTCATAGGGTTTTATTAGGAGTTATTATGGCTGCCTATAGCCTAAACCCTAGGCTAGCCAACATGTTGACTAGGAGAGAGAAAGAAGAGAGAAATAGGCTAAATATAGGAGAGAGAAAGTGTGAATTAAGGGTATTTTCATGGTAGAATGGTGAGCCCCCCTCTCATATGGCATTTAAGGTTTTAATATTAATTTTATGGCTGCCTTTAGGCTTCTAGGGGAAGAAAATTCGTGAGGATGACTAGGAGAGAGAAAAAAATAAGTATTTGGTTATATAGAGGAGAGAGAAAAGGTGGTGGAGAGGTGAAGAGGTGTTTTGAAGAGGGAGGAGGCATGAGTTCGGCCAAAGAGGGGCCAACAGCCACCTAGAGGTTGACACCTCCTCCCCCCACCCTTTTCCCGGCCATCAAGAGGTGTTTCCACCCTCTCTCTCCTCTAACCACCCCCCCACATGAAGAGGTGTTTTGCCTCTTGGAGAAAACCGCCCCTCTCCCCCTCTCCTCTTTATATACTCACTTAGGAGAGAGGGGAGATCATTTTCGAAATCAGAGAAGGGGGGGTGAACCCTTGCTGGAGCCATCAAGGAGAGAAACGCCGCCACCGCCGCCACCATGGCATCTCGCCGTTCAACTCGCATCCAAGCCCGAAATCAGGTTCTCCCTCACCTTTTCTCTCATGTTTAGATCCTAGGATTGTTTAGGAGTTGAGTTCATGCTCAAACGAACCGGAGCAAAAGCTTAAAATTTCAGAAATTTCCATTTTTATGGAGTTTTTGAAGCTCTCGGGTAGGGCGGCGCCGCCACCTCCGACCGCCCTAGCCGCCGGAAAGGTTAGCCCCCACCACCGGGAACATGTAGGAGTTGTTTCCCGGTGGTGGCGCCGCCCATGGTGGCCGGTAAAAGGCCCGTGAAAGTCATTTTCACGGGTTCTGGTTCAGTCCATTTGGAGAAGACGAAGTACAGCTGCCGTCCGATCGCTTTAAGATTCGTGCAGGATCAAAATAAATACTTATAAACTCATATTTTTCGGATTTTCTGTATTTAATAAAACAGTTTTACTGTAAATGAAATTTAGGCCCCTTATGGACACCTACTGAAAAAGGTCATAACATGAAAGTTGTAGGTATTTTTAATACCTACAATTTGATATGTAGTGGTGAAAAATTGGATGAGGGTACTGCCCTGTAGAGTTTTTTTAGTAAGGGTATGTCCTACAACTAGGGTAGTTTTCTTCTAAAAATTATTTAGGCCCTTTAGAGGCTTGTCCATCAAATTTGATCAACATGAATGTTGTAGGATTTTTAATTACCTACAGTTTGATAGGTTATGGAAAATTTTAGGACAAGTATTTTGACCTATAGGGCCATTATTCTAGGGTAGGTCCTACAAATAGGGCAGATCTTTGAAAAATTCCCCACACCTAATCATTGGTCCAAATGCTTTGAAATTTGGACAGGGACTCAATATCACCTAGACCTAACTCCTGTAAAAATTGGAGACCATTTGAGATAGTGTAACTTAGGGTTCTGCCCTAAACCTAGAAAAGCTAGGGTAAGGTAGTTGAAGGGTCAAATGACCTCCAAACCCTCCCAAATTTTGGTGAGGTGTCCCTGGTATAGGTATATAGGTCTGGTTCAAATTTCAACTCATTTGGTTGAGTTTTGATTAGGAATCCTCTAAACCCTAGTTTTGACCTAGTAGAAGGAAGGTTAGTGAGAAGGTTCCTTGCACTCTGGTATGATCATCTCACCTCAACAGAGGTTGAGATTTTTACCACTGGTTTATTTTGGTCATAAGATTATCCTTAGGGAATATGGGATGATTTAGGGTAAGTTTACCCTAGGGCCCAGGTTAAAACCCTAAAGGTGGACTTTGGGGATTTGTGAAGGACATAGAGGCAAATGCCCTTGTATGGCCTTGAGATTTGGTGGAAAGGTTGTTAATGAGTTTGTAACTCTCTGGTTGTAATGTCAGATAATTTTGATGTAGGTAGCTACCTCAAAACTTAAACCCTAATTTTAGGGTAGAAGGGATTTTAGGTCAAAACAGTATCTTAAACTTTTTTAAAAGCCATGAAATTGGGGTAGTGTGTTTCTAGGGTAGTTAGGACCCTTGGATAATTTTGCTAGAATTTTTGGATAGGTATTTCTAGTACTTCATTCATGAATGTGGGTATAGCCCTTTTTGATGTTTTATTTATTAAAGATTTTTAATCCAAATAAGGCCCCCTTGAAACTCTGGAATTAGATGTTTTTGGCCAGTAGAAATGCCCATGAATTTTAGTTCAATTTTATGTTGATTAAATAGAATAGTTCCTTCACAAGTATTATTAAAGGGCTCTATGTTTTAAAAATATTTTATGGCATAAATATTCTCTGGAAAATTTTGAAAGTTGGTAAATAGTGTTTTTAAATCATTATGAATCAGTGGGATTTTTCTATGGATTTTTGGAGTTATGGATTTAGTACTTGATTCACAAGCATGCTAGATTAGGGTTTTTGGTAAATGATTTATTATAAATTAATTTCCAGCAAGAAAATTATGAAACCTTTATAGTACTGTTTTCATAGTATTTCTAGTACCCTGTAATTAATCTAAACTATTTGGAAGAGTATTTGATGTAGTTTATTCATTAGACATGAAGAAAATGGATTATTGCAAAATTAAGTTTAGGCCCCTTAGACCATAGGGAAAATTGTCAAACCTTGAATATGTTATTTTTAGATACACTAATATTTGTCTTAAATTTATTATGATTTATACATGACTGAAAAGTATGATCCTTGTACAAATTTGGAAGACCTTGAATTTAATAAAAATTAATTAATTATTAGGTTAATTGGAAAAATTGTTATTATCAGAAAAATCGATTCAATAATGTCATGATAGGCCCCCAGAAATTAACTTAGGCCGTATGGAAGAAAACACAAAGGACATTCTATCAAGGTCATCATATAGTGTAGGCTGGTCTGCATTTAGCGTTTTCGTAAAAGATCGCATTTGGAGACGACTTAGGGCAATGTTAGAGTTTCTCAATGTGCTGATTGGGATGGATTTAGATAGGTTGTCATGGAAGGTTCTAAGGAGTGACGAGAAGTGAGTGGTTGTGGTAGAAGGAGCACGGATCCGACGAAAGATCGTCGTCCCCGTAAGAGTGAAGAGTCAAATCCACCCTAGGTTTAGTTTGATGCAATTTATAGAGGGAACGGGGAAGGGAAAAACAACCAATAATAATAAGTGCCTTGCGAAAGGGAACTTCGGGCCGTAATGCCGCCGTCTTGGTTCCTAGTGCCCTTTGAGAGCCCTTCACGGGGTATGCCGGGGGCAGTCCTGGGCTAACGTAAATCTTAAAACAAACGAAAGAGTAATTAGCCTAATAGGGATTCACATTGCACACACTCATTAGTTAGGGTTGGTAATGGTTAAGTCATCCCGAGGTGTTCAAAGGGGCGCCATCCTGCGGTGCTCAAGGATGAGGTTTGGAATTGAGCCGGACGGTTTAGTCCGGGGAGCTTAGTCTCGTTTGTGGTTGAGCCGGACGGTTTGGTCCGGGAGCTTTACTCTTGACTTCTTATATTAACTGCTGCATGTGCATAAAAATAGGAAAGATTAAGGTGGTGGGTTCTCGATATCGGGGAGTTCGATTGCACCGACACCGATATCGTTGACTCGGCAAGGTGACTAGCACTTAGCCAAGGTTAAGTCTGGCGGTCCAGTCGGCAAGAGTACGCAGGAGTCCGCTTTGTGCACCAAGCGTTGAGGGCGTACGATAGGTCAGACCAGTGGTGCTTTTACTGGTTTTGAGGTGGGCGAGGCCCAACCCACCGCTTCCGTCTGCCACTACGGAGGTATCCTAGGAGGTAACGACTCTAAAAGGGGGAACTAAAGGTTTGTGTACACAAAGTTGGGTGTGTGAGTTGCACTGCTTGATCATCATACCCACCATATAACTGCATGCCATAATCATTCATAACAACCTTGACACCTAAAGTATAAGTGGAATGGGACGCTTATACTTTAGGCCTTGCAAAACGACCCCTTGGTCTATAAGCTTGTGTGGGCAAGTTTATAAATCAAAGGTTAATTTCAATATATATATATGCTGCTGTTTGATAACCGACACCCCAACGTATAAGTGGTATGGGACACTTTATACGATGGGAGCCTTGCAAAAGATCTCTTGGCTTATGTGTACTCACATAAGTGAAGGTTTAAATTATCTTACTTATTTTCCTTCTTGTTTAACCTATTACAACACTTAAGATAAATTGCTCCCCGAATACACAACTGCTAGTTAGGTCCACCGTCATCTGCTTTTGACTACTCTCCACCTTCATGTCCTTCCCTTTCTTCCTCTCCGCTCGGTGCCTTAGGGCATGGGGGAAGGGGTGGGGGATGATAGGGCTTAGTCTTATAGACTAACGGTTTTCGAACCACATCATTTTAGGGAATCGTGGAGCCCAACCCGGAGGAGCAGCCCAGGAGGCCGGTACGCTTGGAGACAGGGCAGTCTAGCTCAGGAGTTCAGACAGCCGGGACCGTGAGTTCCGTTCCTTAGTAGCAGTTTGTTTTTCAGCATCCGTTTGAGTGACTATGTAGTGAGGTGTTGTTGTACCGGGCTTAAGCCCTCTTCCTTTCAGTACTCTATTTTTACTCTGATGTTATACTGTGGACACTCCCTTCGTGGAGTTTACATATATGTGATTTATTATTGTGGACTGCATTTCTCCTTCTTTACTACTTGCTACTTGATTGTGATCGAAAGGCCGGCAGAATCGGCGCGTTGTAGTGACGACCTTCCCGGGTGCGAAGGTGTCACCGCAAAGCGGCGGTTCTGGGCATAAGACCCTGAGTTTCGAAAAAAAAATGGGGTCTTACAGCGGATGTCGCCCGGCCCAGCCGATCTCGCACGCACGCCGGTAATGCTCCGTCGCCAGCGCTGTCGCATCATCGCCGAGCCTGAGCTGCTCCTCCATCCTCGCCAGGCGCCCAGCAGACCCCATGCTCGCCCGGATGCCGGCCAGCTCGTCAAGCACCAGCTGCAGGCGGTGGTTGTTCAGTTGCAGCTGGCGGTCGTTCTCTTTGACCACGTGGAAGCGAGCTTCGTAGCTTTCCAAGGTCGACTGGAGCCCTTCGACCTTGGCCATCCTCGCCTCCAGAGCCGAGATACGTCGGTGAGAATCGCAGATAGCGAGCTGGTCAAACTTGCTCTCCAACTCCATGTGAGCACGAATGGCGGCTTGACGATACTCGCTCCCAGACAGCCCGATAGCGTTAAGGAAAGTCGCCCCAGAGGTCGCCGGGCGATCTGACAAAGCAGGAAGACGGATCGTCAGGACAGAGCAAAAAGCTGAGCGGCATTCAGTAGTAGGAGGCTCACCACGGCGAGGAGATCGGGATCGGCGCGGCGAAGGAGGTCGCCCGGAGGTATCTCGCCTCCCCGAAGAGCTACTCGGAAGATCGGCAGGCCTGCCCTGCCCGCGCCCTCCAGACCCTTGGCCGACGTAGTCAGGGTCTCCAACCCGCGGAGGAAAGTAGGGTGGCCGCGGCCTCTCCGGCTTCTTCACCAACGGCGGAGCTTGAGATGAGCTCGCAGAGTGGTGCGGAGCCCTCGGCGCAGGAGGCGGAGGAGGTCGCGGATGGCCCTTCGGCAGGGCAGACAGAGGCGGCGGAGGGGGCAAGCCGGTGCTCGGCCTCTGGCCAGGAGTGGCGACCGCGGGCGGCGGCGGCGGCAATGGAGTGCTCACCGGGGGTATCTTCCCGCCGCTCGCAACAACACCGGCCACCGTACTCGCCGGAGGAATCTCGCGCACCGGCCCAGATGACTCGGCAGGAGTCGCCTTCGCCGGCAGCTCCTTACTCCCAGGCGGGGGGTCCTTCACCAACGACGCCCCAGACGCCTTCCCCGAGCTAAAGCCTATCCTGACCGTGCGGGCGATCTTGGACGGCCTGTCGGCAGCCAGGGCGAGTAAGGGCGCCGAGCTGAGAGGGACGACATCAAGTGCCGCCACCGCGGCTATCGGAGAATCTGCATAAAGGAAGAAGTCAGCAAAATGGCGGCGACAACCCAGCAGGGAAGAGTTCGAGGTAGCAACCTGTCAAGGTGACGACCTCGACCTAAGACGCCGCGGACTCCTTCACGCCCGCGAGCTCCTCGGTCACCCCCGGGTTCTCCAGCGGGCTACCCCGGGTCGACCCGGGGAGGTCATCAAGCCCTAGGTCGTCCAACACCCTCTGGGTGTCGGACGACACCACGGGATTGTCAGTCGCCGCGGCGACCTGGTGCGCCGGTAGAGGCAAGCCGACCACCGTAGTGGCGGGCAGCTTGATCTTTTTTGTCTTCTTCTTCTTCGGCGGGGGCAAAGCAGTGGGATCATCCTCGCGCGGTCTCTTCGGCCTGGCTATACCGAGGAAGCCCGACAAGGCGGCGAGACTGTCCTTCAACAGCTGTTCGGTGTCCGACATCTTCGGCGAGCTCCAAGGATCGTCTCAAAAACGGAGCCCCCCTATTTATAGACTACTCTACCAGCAGGCGACGATGCGAGCTGTCCAGATACTCGGCAGAGGTCCTCGCCGAATAAGCGTTGGATGATTCTTTCCGGACTCCTATGTCGCCCAAAAAGAGCGGGGATTGTGTACAACCCATATTCGACGAGGGGGGGCCCTACCACCGCCAGGTCATCAAAAATCTAAGTCAGCAAGACAAGGTGGGGATCCAGACCAGCACCCCGGACCGCGGAAGGTTCGGGCGAGTTGGCGAGTTCCCCAGGACAACTCGAGCGGGGATTGTGTACAACCCATATCCGACGAGGGGGGGCCCTACCACCGCCAGGTCATCAAAAGTCTAAGTCAACAAGACAAGGTGGGGATCCAGACCAGCACCCCGGACCGCGGAAGGTTCGGGCGAGTTGGCGAGTTCCCCAGGACAACTCGCCAGGTGGCGACTATAGCCAGATGCTCGCCTCTTCCTGCCGAGCTCCCCAGGGAAGTCGCCAACTCGCCAGGGTGGGGGTATAAGTAAGACCCCCCCCCCCTCTTTGGTTTTCCCTATAAATAGGACCCCAGGGGTACGAAGGAGAGACAAGCAATTCTCGGCCTGAGCCCTCACGAGTTCCAGCCACTGCCCTTGACTCGTTATTGCTCAGCTCGCCTCCTTCGTACCTAGCTCGGCCAATCTGGTTGAGAAGGGGTTGCTTCTCCTAAGCAACTGGGTACGTGGTGGGACCTTCCCGCCGTAGCGACCTGGGGTCCTGTTTGCGCAATTCGTTCCTGTTTCCTGACCAGAGATCATCTTCCCGACTGGTCGACCAGTAACTTCAGGTTGCCTTGTCCGATTTTTGAGATTGAGAATTTCTCGGCTTCAACATCTACGGTCTGAAGCAAGCGCCTAGGGAGTGGTATGGAAAGATCGCATAATATCTCCAGTTCTGCGGGTACTTTGTTTTAGACTCATATTCCAGTCTGTTCATTAAGAAGCAGGAAGAGCTTCAGGTCCTCTTTCTGTTGTACGTTGATGATATGATCGTCACCGGGAACTCGGAGGAAGAGGTAGCTAAGCTCCTGGCTGAGCTAGCTATCCGGTTCAAGATGAAGGATTTCGGTGAGCACTATTTCCTTGGGCTCGAGGTGAAGAGGCAGAGGAATGGGATGCTCGTTTCCCAGAAGGGCTATGCGGAGCGGATCGTCAAGCGATTTAGCATGAGGGATGGGAGGAGCAATTCTACTCCTCTGAAGGTTGACTAAAAACTTCGGCGGGATGAGGGAATGGTTCTTTCAGACTCTTTGGTGTTTCGGGCACTTGTGAGGAGCCTTATATATCTGGCGATTACTAGGCCAGATATTGCTTACGCAGTTGGCCAGTTGAGTCGGTATATGGTAGAGTCGCAGACTCGCAGAAACCTCATTTGATGACGGCTAAGGGTATCTTGAAGTACGTTAAGACCACCTTGAAGTTGGGTCTCTTGTATAAGAGGGACATGAACTTTTGTTTGCATGACTACACAGATATTGATTATGGAGGAGATACAAATGATCAAAATTTGACATCTGGTTATGTCTTCTTCACGGGATCGGCGGCAGTTTCGTGGTGCAGTAAGAACCAGGATTAAGTGTTTGTCTCCACTACTGAAGCGGAGTACAAGGTCTCGACCTTGGCTGCTCAGGAAGTCATCTGGCTTAGGTGACTAATGGATGACATCCATGAGTATGTACGACGTCTTACTCTGATTCGCGGTGACAATGAGAGTGCTCTCAAACTAGTGAATAATCTAGTTTGTCACGCACGAACGAAGCACACCGAGATCAGACATCACTTTATACATGAGAAGGCGCTAGAGGGATCTTTGATGGTTGACTATGTTCGGAGTCAGGACAACGTAGCAGATATCTTTACCAAGCCGTTGTCGAATGAGTCGTTTACTCGATTACAGGAGTTGCTCGGGCTGGTTTCCACTTCTCACTTCAAGGGAGAGTGTTGAAAATGTTGAAGTGGGAAGTTTTGGGGAAGTCGGGCGGACTGATTGGTCAGTTCGCACAGACCGTAGAGACCGCGCGGACTAGAGGGATCGGACTAGAGGGATAATATTGGCGGATAGCCTAACTAGGTAGCCGGTTTTGGCTGCGGTTCTTCTCTCGCGGTCTGGACCAGCAAGCACTCTGAGTGTGTAACCGGGTGGATATGATTGTTATCCGCGGGTTGTGGCAGACTTCTTTGGAAGTCGCCAAGATCGGCAAGTTCTTTGATTCGCAAGAAGGCAGTCGGGTATTGCGAACTGGGTGGCTTATCTCCATGTCGCAGGTTCTTTTCCGGGTGAGATAGATCAGAGATTATTGGTTGATTGTTGCGGACTTTTCTTGGAGCTCGCAGGTGTCCCGACACGGATCTGTGCTTGTGGTTTGGGTGTTGGATCGTGGAGTAAACACAGTTGCGCAGACAGGTTGCTTGAAGATCGCGGGAACTGATGGAACAGTCTGCATGATGGCGAACTGTGGTTGTTCAGTATGGTGCGATCTTGGTTTCAGGTGGCGCATTTAGTATTGAAGATTGCGGATTTCGTAGGACTTGGTATGGGGGGGGACTAAGTCTAGTTGGTTGCCTATCTCCCCGAGTTCTCCTTTGTGCGGACTGGTCGGTACTCACCGAGTCCGCCTTGGTGCGAACTGTTATGGTATTCGCTGAGTTTAGCAGAATTGACTAGACGGATTGTCCATGTCACGGGCTGCGGGATGCGTGGGTTTGTAGCATTGTCTGCGGGGTTGGCGGACTGGTCGACTATCCGGCAGGGATTGATTGGCGTGACCTGGCGAATTGGTATTGGTGTCCGCATTGTGCCAATACATGTGTTAGCCTACAGGGTTGATGGCGGTTTTCCAATCGCTGTAGGTGGTGACGACACTGCTCTTCACATCTATAAATAGGACCCCTCGGCTTCATAAATAAACAGTGAATAGTAAGAACGAGCTCGCGCTTGATTTTGCGGTTACAGTTTTCTAACCGCTGCGACTAAGGAAGTTGGTTATGTGCAGGCTGTGCGGCTAACACCAGGCGGCTAGACGAATAGCGGAACGTTGGTGTGGAATAGTTCGTGGATACAGTCAGCGGTTTAGCAGTAGTTCACGACCTTTGCGGCTTGTTCTCTTCCTCGGAGTTGCGGATAAGCGGAGGAGTTCGCCCGGTTAATCAGCGGGTTCTGTTCTTGGCTCAGCATTGCAATAACAACAGTCTGCGCGGTTAGCTGTGGCTAGGCGGCTTTGGCGGTCTCGGCGGACTTGGCTGGCGAGTAGGCGGCTTGTGCGGATACTGTAATTAGTCCACACAGTTTTCTTCTTGTTGCTATTTTTTTGTTCTCTGGTTTACATTGTACAATCATGTCTTGCAATGTATATCTCGCTCTGTAATAGAAGTTAATTTCACTTGAAAACTCTTGTGCTACTGTTGCTGCTGTCTTTTACTTGACTTCGATTGTTGTTGAGTGTTCATGCGACTTCATTTGCTCCCACTTCAATTTTTTTTACATATAATCTATATATAGATACTTTGAGCGCAGTCGCCCTCAAGTATGTTTACGCCAATAAATCACATGGTTGATTTAGGTAGGGATATTTCACCAAAATAGGAGGATATTTTGGATTTATCGGAGGGTATTACTCATTTATAGATGACTTCATTTCATTTGTCGTGAATGATCAAAATCCTGAGCGTAAAATTTTTTTTTTTGCGAGATACAATATTTTTCTGCAATTCGAATTATTCTCCGGTCACGGACATATTTCTCCCGCTGAGGAATGAGACAATCTAGGGCTGGTGTTGGATTGCAAAAAAACTCAATTTCTTCCTTCAAATCGATTCACGGGAGAAGAAGTTTTACGGTTGTTTTTAATTAAAAATATGTTTGGGTGAAAAAATTACGTAAGAGCGAAAAAATTATGTACGGGCGAAAAAAATGCTTCCAAATCAATGAATTTTTATGAATGAATGAAATTTAGATACACATTTATGAACAAACTATTCAAACAGTCTACTGTCTCTTTATCATTATTTTTATAAAATCTCTATATAAACATCAATTTTTAATTAGCAGTTTATTTATTATAATAAATTATCTAAATAAAACTTTATCATCCATAATTAATATAAAAAACAAAAGGCTAGGCATTAAAAGCGACTTTACATTAAAAAAAAAAGTACCGGTAAGCCCGTAGGTACGGCAAGTGCAGAGTACCCTTTACTCTTTGGAAAAATATGCCACACGCTTGTGAAAACGGCTTTGCACGTGCAGAGAAATGCTATATAATAGTTAGAGTTGTCACGGTTCCGATTCGGTTCCGGTTCTACTAAAATCATGAACCGAACCACTAAGATAAGAATTCTTCAAATTAGAACCACAACCTTATTTGGTTTTACCGGTTCCGATTCCAGCTTAATTTTTGGAACCGTCGTATCAACGGTTCCGGTTTCGGTTCAATAAGAACCAAAATCAAACCAGCCACTAACGGTTCGATCCGGTTCCATGCGGTTTGGTCCGGTTCCAATCGGTTCTAATTAAAACTAAAATCAAACTTGCCGAAATGTAATAAAAGCGGTCTGCAAATAGTAAAACTCAAAACAACATCAAAATAGAAATAATTATGTTGCGCACTTCTCGACGGTCTTTTTAACGATCGGTGGGATAGTATCAATCGCCTTCCTACGCGTGCAGACTTACCACGACTTTTAGTTGGCTTCTGCACGTCTCGTCGGTATACTCAACCGTAACAACCGACTTCAATTCGCTGTCTTTCAAGATTACTAATAAATAGTTATTGTATATATTCTAAATTTTTTAAATAAAATATGTAAGTAAAATTGAAAATATATTATATAACTATATAAAAAATCAAAAGTGCACTACAAAAATTGACTCCAAACCACACCAATGTCATATCATATCACACGGTTTTTATGCGGTGAAGTTTTGTTCGGTTCAAAATCGATCCTCTTTAATGCGATTGTGATTTGGGTTCAAAATGAACCAGCTTCACTCGTGATAGTAAGTATAAATATTATAGATAAATTATAAAATAATAACAATATAATAAAAATAATAATAAACGGGTTGCGGTTCAGTTCTACTTCGATCCGGTTCGGATCGTGTCTAAAAATCTTGAAACCGCTTGAGAATTGTATGTTGCGGTTCCGGTTCCGGTTCCGGTCCGGATAATACAATGTAAGAACCACACCCGAACCTATGTTGTTCACGGTTCCAAAATTCAAACCGGAACTCAAATAATTTGCGAACGGTTCGGTCCGGATCTTTGCGGTCCGGTTTGATTCCGGTTCAATTTGCGGTTTTTGATTTTAAGTTACAGCTCTAATAATAGCCGAATAGGCGTGTGGGCACCGTCTAATATCTTAGAATTATAAAGATTGGTTACTTACATCTCTAATCTTTAAAATTATAATCATTTATTCAATTTCTCTTCAGTTTATTTCGGACGTTCAAACAAAAAAACAATATTGCAATTAAAAATTCAAAAAGAGATCTGATGGGTTCCCTAAATCCGAATGATCGATCGAATCAGAGTCTTTTACTAGCAATCTCGGTCGGCAAGCTGTAACGGTTTTGATGGGTATTTTCACGCAATTTCGAGTCAATTTGATCTCTCAAACAGACACTGGAATGCGTGGGGGCACAATCGTGAAAGCCGCACACATGCCGGGCGTGTGCTAGCAAGAAGGGCGCGAGTACTACGCGCGCGCTGCCGGGCGTTCCCGCACACACACAAAAAAGATTGCCGCCTCCACTCGCCGCTGCCCTTCCTTCGTGCTTGATGGAACTACCCAAGCTGCCTGGGGCAAGGCCGCCATATCCTTAAAATTGATGATCCGATGGACCGAAATCGCAAGCATTCTTATTTGCACATTCAATAGCCAAGAAGGTGCAATTACTTGCGCACCCTCTTGAAAACTATAAAAAGATGTCTAATTAAGCCTACATTTTGAAGGGGACATAGAAAGGAGGAGAAGAGAGAACTCTAAGGTTTTTTATTGAGGAGTTGAAAACTTAAGTCTAGCTCAAGACACAAATATTTGGCTCATCACTCATTCTCCGACTCAACACTCTTAGGAACGAAGGGATTGAAAACAACGAAGGAAAAATAAAATAAAAAATCAACACAGCAATTACACAGATTTACGTAGTTCGACAACCTTGCCTACATCCACGACCGCACAAGGGTTTCTTCCTTTGTCCTTTAAGTTTTTCGGTTACGGAAACGAAAAGCAAGGAAACTTTTTTAAAATTTGAAGTATAGGAGTACCGTAATGATGAAAAAATTATATAAATATTTCTGCCCACAAAATACTTCGGGGGCACCACATCTCCAACAAACACACGCCTCCCACTTGTGCGCCCAGCATTGGTAACTGCTACAATGTGCGCTCCATCGCACTCCGTTCTGCTCAACATCGGATGCTAGGAAGTACTTATAAATGAGTGATGGTCTGTCACCCTTTGAAAATCCAATCTATGCACTTGGTTACTACTTACTATTAGTCGATTTCGTCTAAGGTGGGACTGACCCGTGGTTTTTTCCTTTCCAGAGTTTTCCAAGTAAAAGTCTTGTTGTTAGCTAATTCTTTTTTAACTGTTTACGATTTTCTCTCACTCTCGAGTTAAGATGACCCGCCTTGATCAGTCCATAAATGCGTTGAACGGCCCACAAATTTAAAGGTCAAATTAATTTTTTTCCCCCTTAAAAAGTATATTTATAATTTTATATTTTAAAATAAATAACATTTTTTGTCTCAAAAATAAAAAAAATTAGATAATCATAGCACATATTCTTGGGGCACCTTAAAAGTTAAATGTATATTTTTGAATGACCGCAAAAGAAAGTGTCTTTTGCCTTTAGAAATTTTGCTACATTCAGAACCATTGGATGCGCACAAATCTTTTTTTGTGCTTTTAATGTGGTCCTAATCAAAAAAAGTAATTCTTGTAGTTACATCCACTATGACAATTGGTATCACTTTGACCTTAACAAGGAAAAATATATTTACTTGACTAAAATAATTAAGGCTTAAATTAAGTAATAATAAAGAAATTTAATAATTTATAGTTCACATTTTTTTACTTAAAAAATGGAACATTTTTTAAGGCTTAAAAATATCCCGAGCCTATTAAGTAGATGATTACGGCCACCTAAAAAAAATCTAACTTGAAATGAACTTGATAGACAAATATTGAGAGTGGTACTCAGAAGATTAATTGGGTCATCAAACAATGCGATGATCAGAAGAACACGCCTGGTTTGGTTCTGCACCAAAGCCGCCCCACTCTAGTTTTGCATTAGGGATACACGTCCGGTTTCACCATCGGGCTGCAGCCCAAGCACCCCAAGCCTCTCCATGCATGTTCTCAGCAACGACACATTGTTGTGGCGGGATCTCGAACCCACACCCCCTAGATAAGAACCTCTCCTAATAGGCTTTATCACCAACTGAGCTGCACCAGAGGAACACATCCGGTATAACCACCGGGCTGCAACCCAAACACCCCAAGCCTCTCCGTGTCTGTTCTCAGGAACAATGCATTATTGAGGCGGGGTCTCGAACTCACAACCCTCTAGATAAGAGCTTCTCCTAATAGACCTTATCACCTCTCAGCAACGGTCTATTAGGAGAGGTTCTTATCTAGGGGATTGTGGGTTCGAGACCCTGTCTCAATAATACGTCGTTGCTAAGAACAACCACAGAGAGGCTTAGGGTGCTTGGGATGCAGCCCAGTGGTGAAACTAGACATGTTCCTCTAGTTCAGAACCAGAGCAGGGTGGCTCTGGATCACTACATCAGTGATCATTGCTCATAGTAATAACACCTGTATTTAGAGACTTGCAAGTACAGAATCACTCCCGATTAAGACAAATATGATAGGTAACATCCGCGTTCAGAATCCAATATGAATCATCAGTAAATAAGCACCAGGGAGTGATATAGAGAGAATCATCAGACTCACTACCGTTAGTAATCTCCCGAGTATTATGGGCCTTCACCTCTGAGGAATCTCCCTTATTTTTCTCTTTTATTTTGAGGCAATTATTCTTCTAGTGATCCATCCCCAAGCAAATGCGCATTGATTATTGTACAACCCATATTCGCTGGGTAGGACCCGGAGGCATCAACGGTCGGGGTTGGACCAGTCTCGGGCTAGCTTGGGCCCGAGGACCAGGAGAGCTCTCGCGCCGGAGGAGCTCCCGCATAGGAGCAGGCGAGATCCCGCCCATGACCAGAAGCGGGCAAGAAGGCGACGCGCTGAGTGAGCTCCACTCACTCAGCGCCATGGTCGGCAGCAAGGGCACTGAGTGAGCTCCACTCACTCAGCGCCATGGTCAGCAACAAGGGCGTTGAGTGTGCTCCACTCACTCAGCGCCATGGTCAGCAGTAAGGACGCTGAGTGAGCTCCACTCACTCAACGCTGTGGTCAGCAACAAGGGCGTTGGGTGAGCTCCACTCACTCAACGTCGCGTCCAGCAGCGACAGCGTCAAGGCTAGAGGATCTCCCGCCTGGAGAGGCGCGAGAGCGTTCACCATCGGTCAGCCAGGACCCGCTCTCGGCAGAGTCGGCGAGAAGGATTAAACTGGCGAGAAGGCGGGGGCTGGCTCAGCTTGAAGACTTTCGACACTCCTTTTTAGCTCTCGCCAAATGAAGGCGAGAGGGTTCCCGACATGGAGTTCTCGCCGAGTGGGGGTCAGGGTTCAAGGTAAGATTACTTAATTGCCCTCGGGTAAAAATACCCATACACCCCACAGGGGCTGCATTTAACACTTCTCAAACAACGGGATTTGGCTATTGGCAGACCGGTCAGGGGTATTTCAGTAATTTCAGGTCAGCATAAGGCTATAAATAGACACATAAGTGCTCCTTAGAAAGCAGACTCTCATTTTTCTCTAAATCTCTAGTGCTTTCTGAGGAGCTCCCTGATGGGATAGCCAATAATTGCATGAGAAATCACGAACACAGACAATGCCAATTTATAATATAAATTGTAAATCAATTACAATGAAGAAACAAGTGAAGAAATAACCGTCCGGTGAAACGCACGCAGATGCGCCGGACACGCACGATCCGCAGGAAATGGAAGATCTGGGGCTGCAATCCGACTAACGGACGCACAAGGTTCACCGAACCTTCAACGTCAACTTCCGACGTTCAACCGCAACAACAGCCACCACCAGAGAGAAACTCCAAGTTCGGACCCGGACCTTGCCACGAACGTGTAGCCCGTCCTCAACGCAAACTTTTCCTCTCCACAGCCTCCACAAACAGCCGGGTTTAAACAGCCCCGTCTCCGCCTTCCTTCCACGGCAACGGCCGACTGGACTCGGACGACGATGGCGACGACGACGGCGGGCTGCCCTCCTCTTCACGTCAGCGACGGCAAATACAGACGACTACCTTCCTCCAGCGGCGACTCCGGCAAGAGATCCCAAGGCAGCAGCCTCCTGCACCAAGCCGAGAGAGAGAGAGAGAGAGCGAGAGCGGTTGCGGTTGAAGAGCGGGTGGCGGGCTGCGAATTTTAATGCAGGGAGGGGGGTTGCGGTTACCATTCATGGGAGAGAGAGAAAGGAATATAATAATGGGTATATTATATTCCCATTACCACCTCCCAATTAAAACCACCGGGCTACATTCCAAATTAAAACCTGTTTAATTTGGACAGATTTGAAAAATAGTTTTTTTTTTAATTTGGACAGCTTTCAAGACAGCACAAAAAAGGTTGCAACGTCAAATACTACGTTGCAACCTGTTTTCTGCTCCTAATGCACCCGGTCAATATGAACCGGGTATGAGCCAACCCAACAAACACCACCTTGGCTCATATCCGGGTTCCGCCACCACCTGCACGAAGCATCATCTACACTGGGCACCAACTGCGCGAAGCAACCGTTCTGCACGAAGCCCCAGTCTACACGAAGCACCACCTCAAGAACTTGAGGCGTCAGCCGACCTGCTCAAGTCGACTCATCCCTGCTCGGGCTCAACCCCTAAATGTCAACGCAACTGGATCGCTGAATCTGACTCGCCTAGTCAGACTACTAGAAGGGCGATCCCCTGCACCACCTCGACCATCCACACCGTCGGCCGCAGAAATCATGGGCGCACCACCTCGCATCGTGGTCCCCATCAGCCGGAACAGACTACCGCGCTGCATAGCTCGCATGAGCACGGTGCGCCCTCGCCTCACCGTCAAAACTCCACCTCTCGATGCAAACCTGCACCCACCGGTGTCCAATCTGCCCAATGAAATCAGATTCCTACGTAACTTCGGTACCAGGTGTACCTGCTCAAGTCTACGCATAGCTCCACCATGCATCCACAAGTTCACCGTCCCAATCCCTGTGACCTCACATGCTGAGCCGTCACCCAGAAAGACCGACCCAGACATCACCTCCAGTGAACTGAACATCGCCGCATCTGAGCAAATGTGCTGCGAGGCACCAGAATCCAAAATCCAGCTATCAGAGTCACTCTGACTCTCAGTGACGCAATAAAATCCGTCATCTCCTTCCAGGTCGAGTGTCACCATGCCCTCATCTTGGACATCCTTCAAAGTTCCAGAACTTCCTGCACGCTGCAGACAATTTCTCATAATGTGACCAACCTGTCTGCAGTGGTAACACGTCACTGCCTTCTTCGACGCCGACCGAGCCCGTGCACTGCTCAATCCTCTGTTAAAACTCCTCCCACGTTCATGCGCTACCAATATCTGGTCACCCCTAGGAGTGGGGTCCTTTAACATCTGACTGGATAACAGTGCCGACGTGACTTCTTCCAGCCCCACCATATCCTTCCCATACAGGAGCGTAGTCACCATGTGCTTGTATGACGTTGGGAGCGAGGTAAGAAGCAAGAGGGCTTTGTCTTCTTTCTCTACCTTCGAGCCAACCACATGCAATTGGCTCAGGAGACCGTTGAACACATTGAAGTGTTCCTGCAGGTTGCCACTTTCCTGCATCTTCAACACATAGAGGCGCTGCTTCAGCAACAATCTTGTCGTCACGGATTTTTCCAAGTACAGTCGCTCAAGCTTTTCCCAAAGCCCGACTGCCGTCTCTTCAGTCCCGATGTTGAAGAGCACCTGGTCAGCAACACACATCCTGATTGTGCTCATGGCCTTTTCATGAAGATCCTTCCATTCCTCATCTTTCACCGCCGTGGATAATTTGTCGCGCCCCCGCAAGACTTGAATCAAACCTTGTTGAACCAACATATCCTTGACTCAAATCTGCCATAGGCAAAAATTCTCACTACCATCGAACTTCTCCACTGAAAATCTGTCCAAAACTGCGTTCTTCCCTGCCATCACTTTCCCCGACAAACTAGAAGACCTGATTTGTTCAAAGGTCGGATCTGAAAGAGTGGGAAGAGGACCTAGTCGTTCACCACCGCAGTCAAACCCTTCCTAGAACGTCCAATCACGATCGTCTACCGAACCTCCCTCTGATACCACTTGATGGGATAGCCAATAATTGCAGGAGAAATCACGAACACAGACAATGCCAATTTATAATATAAATTGTAAATAAATTACAATGAAGAAACAAGTGAAGAAATAACCGTCCGGTGAAACGCACGCGGATGCGCCGGACACGCACGATCCGCAGGAAATGGAAGATCTGGGACTGCAATCCGACTAACGGACGCAAAAGGTTCACCGAACCTTCAACATCAACTTCCGACATTCAACCGCAACCACCGCTACCACCGGAGAGAAACTCCAAGTTCGGACCCGGACCTTGCCACAAACGTGTAGCCCGTCCTCAACGCAAACTTTTCCTCTCCACAGCCTCCACAAACAGCCGGGTTAAAACAGCCTCGTCTCTGCCTTCCTTCCACGGCAACGGCCGACTGGACTCGGACGGCGACTTCGACGATGACGACGGGCTGCCCTCCTCTTCACGTCAGCCACGACAAACACCGACAGCTGCTTTCCTCCAGCGGCGACTCCGGCAAGAGATCCCAAGACAGCAGCCTCCTACACCAAGCCGAGAGAGAGAGAGAGCGAGAGCGGTTGTGGTTGGAGAGCGGGTGGCGGGCTGCGAATTTTAATGCAGGGAGGGGGGTTGCGGTTACCATTCATGGGAGAGAGAGAAAGGAATATAATAATGGGTATATTATATTCCCATTACCACCTCCCAATTAAAACTACCGGGCTACATTCCAAATTAAAACCTGTTTAATTTGGACAGATTTGAAAAACAGTTTTTTTTAATTTGAATAGCTTTCAAGACAGCACAAAAAAAGGTTGCAACGTCAAATACTGCGTTGCAACCTATTTTCTGCTCCTAATGCACCCGGTCCATATGAACCGGGTATGAGCCAACCCAACACTCCCAGCCCAGCTTTTGGCTTTGGAGGGGAAGCTCTCAGAGATCTTCCAGGTGTAAGGTGGGACCTCCCTGCCGAGGCTTTGGGTCAGTCCTAGGTCGTTAGCTACCAGTCGAGGGGCAGGGCTCGAGAGAAGTAGGTGTTGGCTGCACCCCTGTTTTGAACGTTCGTTGAGGTCAATTTTTGCTACAACAATTACGCCCAAGACTATGACCACGCGAATTGTCTTGATTTTGAGTACCGTTATTACTCATTTTGTGCTAATTCTTATTTTTCTCAGATCTGCCCCGATGAGACACAAGTCCTTCGACTGACTCCACCTTCAATGAATCTTTATCCCTTCGATGGAACTCATGATTTAACAATGTCGTAGACACCTCACTGTACTTCAAGACCTCATTCCTATGAATGAGAGACATAGTGAAGTTCTCATATTCATCTGTAAGAGAATTCAATAGAATGAGTGTTTTGTCTTCATCGTCAACATTCTCGTTCAAATTCAACAGACTACCAATAGTTTTGTAAACTTATTCAAGTGCTCATCAATCGAGATTCCACATCTCAACTAAAACCGGTATATTCAACGCTTCATGTGGAGTCGATTCTCAATGCTCTTTGTGAGATATTTATTCTCCTGCTTTTTCCAAAGATTTTCCACACACATCTCCAACATAACCCCTTATTTGATTTCCCAAGTCAGACAATTTCTGATCAATCTGCATGCACTTCGATTCATTTTCGGTCGAGCTTTCTTTTTCATCCCATTAGAGTATTCGTCACCATCATAAACATGCTCCAGATTTAAAGAGCATAGCACATCCATCACCCCACATCTCCACATGCAGAAATTACCCTTCATGTTGAAATTGATAACATCAAATTTCATTGGATGCGAACCCATATGACAGATCGCGGATTCCACTGTCCCGAAAGACGACGAAACCACACCATATTCTCCCATTTTTCTATTGACTCCAATAAAAACAATACAAGAAAAAACACAACAACAATTTTTTTTGTAAGTTAACCCAAAACAAAAAAACAAATGTTAGCTCTTGCAGATCACCACTCCAAACACATCACTTTTGAACATGAGATGCAACCCTTGCTTTCTCTTGCGTCACACACCTCTGTAACCAAACAGATCTCATCGCTTCTGCAACCAAGAAGATCTGCAAATAATGTTCTCTCGCATCGCACACCTCCACAACTAAGATACAACTCTTCCCTTTTTTGCTGCCCTCTTGTACAGCTGGAGAGTCGATCAATATATCCGTGAAGTGATCCTATCTCCAATAGTCCACAAATAGGAATCATTGGAATATTTTGAATCGTTCATGAAAATAACATCAAATGTGATTTATAGATTTTTGGTCCCACATAAATAAGGAATTACGTGATCGCTACAAAATAGATATTCAATGAAATATAGAATAAGAATATACAAACAAGAACCAATCCTAATGAAAAGGCAAAATCAATAAGATTCTTAAGTAATACTACTACTATACCTCCTAATATAAGAATTGACTCAAAAAGAAGCTCAGTTGGTGATGAGGACTTGCGTGAATTTTTTTTTATCAAGGAGGTCGCAAGAACGATTCATTCCCCCCCACCCCCCATCCCCCTCAACATCCCATTGCGGTCTGTCGTGAGGCCAGAGATGGGTTGGAGTGTACGAGCTACGACCTTAGTAAGCCCTGTT
Source organism: Platanthera zijinensis (assembly GCA_039513925.1). Classification (NCBI taxonomy): domain Eukaryota; kingdom Viridiplantae; phylum Streptophyta; class Magnoliopsida; order Asparagales; family Orchidaceae; genus Platanthera; species Platanthera zijinensis. Next base: position 10,743,544 of record CM077081.1, on the reverse strand, counting down.
GGCATGGACCAGTGCGGATCCCCTGTGTCAGGGTGGAAGGCAGGCGAATTGTTGTCCTGTACCAGACGATAGGGAAGAACTCACGACCACCAAATTATTTCCATTGGTGTTGCCAAAACAAAGAAAACCTTTTTCAGTTTCTTGATCTGCGCCGTTGTAGATCAATGTTGCCTCTCGCATACAGGCACCTCCAAAAACAAAAATCGCAGATGAACCTGATTTTGATACAACTTACTGTACGATCAATGTGGAAAAACTAAAATCACGCAATAACAAACAGAAGAACACGATGTGATTTATGTGGTTCGGCGAGAAATACCTACGTCCACGGAGAGAGAGGCTATTCAATATCATCGGTGGGGGAGGAAAAAAGAGGTCAATACAAATTACAATTTCACACCAAACATGAACCCTAACCCCTTATATTTATAGGGGAAATAAGGGCAAACCCAAAAAGAAAAAAAATACCCTATCAAACCAACAAAAGACTGGACTCAAATTGAAATCGTCGGGCTCAATATCCCTAGTCGCGAACAAGAGTCGACGGGGTTTTGTGGGAGACCGCCTTCAACCGACTTAGGGAGGGGATCTACTTCGCCAATGGGGTCGACGGGCACAGGCATGGGGGATCCTGAAGAGTAAGGAATAGAGCACATGTGTTTAGGCTTCTAGGCCTTGGTATTACTGGTCTGTAAATAGGGGCCTCCACAATTATAATAGCTCGTGACAGGTGGAGTCTCCCTCCCTTTCTTTTTCCCGTCACTCTCTGTGAGATCTTCTCATCCATGGGTTCAGTAGAAAGGGGAGAAAGGAGTTTAGAGATCTTGTTCAGACCAGAACGAAGAGGAAAATCCTAATCTGGTTTCGTAGCTTTTGGAGCGTGAGGCCGGTGACGTCTTGGACGTCGGCGTGTACAAGGGCTGATTGTGAATCTTGTCGCTCCAGGTTATATCATTATATTTCTCACCTTCACATACTTTTAAACTCTTTGATTATAATGGATCATTCTCCGGTTCTCTCCCCGTAGATGTAGGAGCTTCTTTCCGACCCACGTAAAATTTATGTGTCGTATGTGCATGCTTGATTTATTTTCTTGCATTTTTCTCTTATATTGCACTATTGCTATTCTGCCGTGTATCCCGTGGTGTCGAGCCATCACGAGAGTTTACATAACAATTGGTATCAGGGTCAGGTTCCGCTCTTTGGAAATTCCTAAGCAAAAAAATGGCGACAAAATTCGAGATCCATAAGTACGACGACAAGATCGACTTCGGTCTGTGCCAGAAATGGATCAAGTCAGTTCTCATTCAGCAAATCTCCATGAGGCACTTCTTGGCAAGAAGAAGTCCGAGAAAGATGGAGACGAATGAGAAAAATTAGATCTGAAGGCATTCAACATAATTCAGTTGTGCCTAGCAGATGAAGTGATGTACAATGTAGTCGACGCTAAGACTACATCAGATCTGTGGAAGAAATTAGAGGAGCTCTACATGTCCAAGTTACTCATGTATAAACGGTATGTTAAGAAGCAATTATACAGTTTGAGGATGTCTGAAGGTACTCAGTTGCTAGAGCACATGAACGTGTTCAACAAGCTCATCTCTCAGTTGCGTAGTATGAATATGAAGGTTGCAGAAGAAGACCGGGCTCTTCTTCTGTTAGCCTTATTGCTGAAGTCTTTTGATCATCTGGTCATTACGATCCTTTAAGGAAAGGATACCCTGAAAATGAAAGAGGTGAGGGTCTACTTGTGAAGAACAACAACCCAGTCATAGGCATATCTAGAGACAAAGGCAACAAGGCAAACATGCCAAGGTCTAATTCCAGAGGCAGAAATAACATGTGTCATTACTGTAAGAAAGAATGAAACTGAAAAAATAATTGCCTGAAGAAAAAACTCAAGGAGAGGAAACAAGAACCACAACAAGCTGCGATGGTATATGATAATGAGAGCAATGCTGATGTTCTTCATGTCTCACCCAGTCTCGACACCATAGATGCATGGATTATGGATATTGGATGCTCTTATCACATGCACACGAACAAAACATGGTTTGATAGTTTCAGACAATATGATGGTGGACGTGTTTTAATGGGAAATAACTTAGAGTGCAGAATGATGAGGATCGCTCGTATTATAATCAAGATATTTGATGGAACTGTTAGAACGCTCATAGATGTCAGATACGTGTCTGATTTAAGGAAGAGCTTGATTTATTTAGGCACTTTGGAGACAGCTAGTTATTCATGCGTTGGTGATGGTGATTATATAAAAGTAAAGAATGTCTTGCACGCCAAGGAGCGCACGCACCAGAGGTACCCACCCATGCGCACCAGAGGTGTGCGCGCGTGCAGCCGCGCGCACCTTAGGTGCCCCCCCCCCCCCCCCCGCGCACGTAGGGTGCGCTCCCGGGCACCTAGGGGTGCGACCACCCCCCGGGGAACCCGTGCCAGGGGGAACCTTGGCCGGCGAGCCGATCCCCGTGTCGGGGTGCTCTGCTCGTTAGACTTGCCTGCCGGCTTCCCTCATCCAAGCACATCCTCCGCTTTCCACCTTTTAACGGCTTGCTATGGCTCGTGAATCGCCATCATCCGCCGTCTCTGGCGCCTCGCCGTTCACCATCACCATTATTGTTGAAGCCGAGAAAACTCCCTACTCCTAAAATCGGATCAAGACAACCTAAGGTTACTGATTCTACGGTCTGACATCACAATTCAAATGGATAGCACGAGAGAGAGGAAACTATCTATAAGCACACCCTAAGTGCTCCAGTAGGGAGGTCCCACCATGTACCCGGTAGTTTGGGAGAAACTTCCCCTCTACAACCAAAAAGGCTGGGCGAGGTAATAGACAGACATGAGCTTAGCGAGTATTCACTTGGGGGGACCTCCACCTCTTCCAAAAGTCCATTTCTAGTACCCATGGGGGGCTATTTATAGAGAAATCCAAAGGGAGGGATATAAGCGAGTATCCAGTTTCTGCCAATGAGTTCCAAGGGTCTACTCACCCAAACTCACGAGATACTCACCCAAACTCGCGAGATACTCGCCCAAACTCGCGAGATACTCGCTCATACTCATCCAAGCTCGCCTCTGCTCTCCCAAGCTCGCCTCTGCTCATCCAAGCTCTCCTTTGCTCGCCCAATAGTCTGCGAATAGCCGTATGATTGAGTCCTTCTGATCTCGACAAATTACAGGTTATACACAATCCCCCGCTTTTTTCGAGTTCGACGCGAGCTTGAAGAAACAATGGTGAACCTGTAGTTCGGAGAGATGACGCTAGTCGATGCGCTACATGAGGTCCTTCCTAGGAGTGGAGCTCAACTGGATGTAGAGAATATAGTCGACACCTAGCAGGAGCCGAGCTCAACTAGTGGTGGAAAAGTGGCCGACACCTAGCAGGAGGAAGCTCAACTGAAGGTGGAGAGTCGACACCTCACAGGAGCTGAGCTTAACTTGAGGTGGAAAATAGGTCGGCACCTAATCAGGAGGAAGCTCAACTGAAGATGGAGAAGAGGTCGACACGTAATCAGGAGGAATCTCAACTGAAGGTGGAGAGTTAACACCTCAAAGGAGTCTAGCTCAATTGAAGGTGGAGAGTCGACACTTCACATAAGCCGATCTCAACTGGAGGTGGAAAAGGAGTTGACACCTAATCAGGAGGAAGCTCAACTGAGGGTGGAGAGTCGACACCTCATAGGAGTCTAGCTTAACTGGAGGTGGAAAAGAAGTCGACACCTAATCAGGAGGAATCTCAACTGAAGATGGAGAGTCGATACCTCACAGGAGCCGAGATCAATTGGAGGTGAAAATAAGTCAACACATAGCAGGAGGAAGCTCAACTGGAGGTGGAGAAGAGATTGACACCTAATTAGGAGGAAGCTCAACTGAAGGTAGAGAGTCGACACCTCACAGGATCCGAGCTCAATTGGAGGTAGAAGAAACATCTTACAGGAGCCAAGCTCAACTGGAGATGGGTCGACAAATCTCAGGAGCCGCGCTCGACTGGAGGTAAAGAATATAGTCAACACCTAGTAGGAGGCGAGGTCAAGCACTAGTGGTGGAAAAGAGATCGACACCTAGCATGAGGAAGCTCAACTAAAGGTGGAGAGTCGATACCTCACAGGAGCTGAGCTCAACTATAGGTGGAAAAGAGGCCGACACCTAGCAGGAGGAAGCTCAACTGAAGATGGAGAAGAGGTCGACACCTAATCAGGAGGAAGCTCAACTAAAGGTGGAGAGTCGACACCTTACAAGAGCCGAACTCAATTGGAGGTGGAAGCAACATCTTACAAGAGCCGAGCTCAACTGAAGATTGGTCGACAGCTCTCACGAGCCGCGCTAAACTGGAGGTGGAGGCAACATCTTACAGGAGTCGAGCTCAACTGGAGATGGGTTTACAGCTCTTAGGAGCCGAGCTCAACTAGAGGTAAATAATATAGTCGACACCTAGTAGGAGCCGATCTCAACTAGTGGTGGAAAAGAGGTCGACACCTAGCAAGAGGAAGCTCAACTGAAGGTGGAGAGTCGATACCTCACAAGAGCCAAACTTAACTGGAGATGGAAAAACGGTCGACACCTAGCAGGAGGAAGCTCAACTGAAGGTGGAGAAGAGCTCGACACCTAATCAGGAGGAAGCTCAACTGGAGGTGGAGAGTTGATACCTCATAAGAGCCGAGCTCTACTGGAGGTGGAAGCAACATCTTATAGGAGCCGAGCTCAACTAGAGATGATCGACAGCTCTCAGGAGCCACGCTCAACTGGAGGTGGAGGTAACATCTTACATGATCCAAGCTTAACTAGAGATGGGTCGACAACTCTCAGGAGTCGATCTCAATTGGAGGTGGAGTCGACTTGGGTTGAGCTCGTAATCAGCCTGTAGGAGGGAAGCTTGTATAGGGGGCTCGGCTACGACAACAACACACACATGGAAGCAATATCTTATAAGATTCGAGCTCAACTGGAGATGGGTCGACAACTCTCAGGAGCCATGCTCAACTGGAGATAGAGACAAGATCTTACAGGAGTTGAGCTCAACTAGAGATGGGTCGACTCGGGTGAAGCTCGTAGTCGGCCTGCAGGAGGTAAGATCGTACAGGGTACTCAGACTACACTAACAACACACGAGGAATCTATCTCACTCGAGGGGGTTGGTAGTCGATATGCAGGAGAGGAGCTTGTGCAGGGACTTGGACTACAATAACTCCATGACTCGAGGACTTCTATCGGTGCTGAAGCGATTCGCCCCATTTCTCAGGAGATAGCCAAAGAATTAAATGCATTAGTATCTATGAGGACGAAGGAAATTCCACAGAGATGACGATCTTTCTTCCATAAAATTGAGAGGTTGGCATCCAGACCTGTTTCTAATAGCTCCTCCAGTTAGAGGAGAGATTCAATTAGGGGTAGCTAGACCTACATGCAAGTGGGAGCTGATCTCGACCGTCAATGTAGAAGCTCGGTCTTATAAGGATGCTTAAATCCCGAAGCAATGTCCCATCTTCCGTCCTGGGCTATTTAGGAGAAACAGGTCGAAGGCTCGTTTCCCAATCTGATCATGGAGATCGCTTCTAGATCTAACTCCTGGTTATCAAGGCTAGCGTACAAGCAAAGGTAAATGATCCTCGGGGGGTCTTACAGGACACACAATCGAGTCCACCATCCTTCCATGAGCTTGTATCCTCTGAAGTTTAGTTGCCCAACTTGCTTCTAAAATCATGGCGGGTTATCCCACCTTGGTAACAATAGAGATGCATCCTGGCCCATAAGACAAACAATCGTTAAGAGCGGGACTTTTAGTCTTCTCAAAGACCGATGATGCTTTTACAAAGGTATCACTTTGTAAGGTCGATACTTTATCGAGTTTAGGAGGTTAGCTTCCGACTTGTTCCTGATAGTTCCTCCAGTCGGAAGAGAGATGCAATCGGGGGTAGCCAGTCCGACATGCAAGGTGGGAGCTGATATCGACCATCAATGCAGGGACTCGGTCTTATAAGGACGCTTAAATCCTGAAGCATCGTCTCATTGTCCATCCTGGGCTATTTAGGAGAAACAGGTCGAGCGCAGGTTTCCTAAATTGATAGTGGAGTTGGACTTCACTGCTTCTAGCTTATCTTGAGACGAATCAACACAAAGAAAACAACTAACAACCACTTGTGGCTCCGGGGGCGAGGATATGTATAAACAAAATAGAAACAATCTTACAGACTGGCAGTCATGTTACTGCTAGGGGTAAAACCTTTTCAGATCATCCCCGCTCCAAGTAATTGAGTAGATGAAATGAATAACATAGCGTCCTGGTTGCTAAAGCGATATCCTCACACGTATAAAATCGCAGAATTGAAGTGAACACCATAGTTGCTGAAGTAGTGATCTCGCGAGTATTGAATCACAAAATAAAAGGAGAGCACCATAGTTGTTGAAGAGATGACCTCATGAGTATGGAACTGGAGAAATTGAAGAGAGCACCCAGTAAGCATGAATAACATCACGAGTAGGAGCTCGTAGAATACTAGCTTGAAGATATCATGAGTAAGCTGTCTCATGGAATGTAGGTTATTGGAGGAGATTATCACAAGTAGGAGCTCGCAGAGCACCTTGTATGTTTTTCACTGTTGGTGAACTTGTCGTGATTTGCCCTATTTGTCAGTCACACAAAAAGTACTCACGAGATTTACTAAAGCACTCGTAAGTATGAAAATGTATGAAAAACACAATTATTGAAAAAGGAGATGAACCAGGCGGAGGATAAGTGTCATTTTTGACATTAGAACCTCTACGCAGAGTTTTTGGGGGTCACCTGCAGAACTCGCATATGGGCGAGTAACAAAGATACTCTTCTCTTCAACTCGCCTATGGGCGAGTGTAAATGTTTGTTTTAGGATAGAGTGACATAGAGGGGGGTGAATAGGTCCAATTTTAATTCTAGTCTACTTTTAGATAATGAAAATTACTTCCCTATCTTTATTATCTCAGTCAGATGAAACCGAAAAACTAATCAGCAAGTAAAGATCATCAAGCACATCAAACACAACACAACAATCACAAAACAGTACACAAGATTTATAGTGGTTCATTAATTGATGGGTACTTCAACTTTCCCTCTCCGCCTATCTAGCAATGATCTAGATTCGGCTAAACTCCTTTCTTTACTCAGATCCTCAGATCTTACAGCTCAGAGCCCAGCTGGTTCCTATAACTCAGACTATACAAGTCTTAACACTCAGATCACTAAGATCCTATACCTCAAGTTCTTCCCAAGAAGTCTATCTCAGAGTGAATCCACACTCCTACACCTCAGACAACCCTTGTCCTACCTCATCCTTTATAACACAGGCTTACAACTCAGAGAAATTGATTCTTCTACACTCAGATCTACAAGTAGATCTTACAAGATTAATGATGATGAAAAGAAAGATTCAGAATTAGTCACCTAGAGAGAAATGGGTGACTGCTTCTTGAACTGAACTTGATAAGCCAGCTTCCCTTGATCCTTATTGTAGTTGATTCGATCTGACCCTTCTTAGATTTTTAAAGCTTCTTGAAGTTGAAATTAGGGAAGATCTAGGCTGGAGAATGTTGAAGACGATTCTTGAACAGACTTCTCTCCACCTTCTGAATTCTAGCAGATAACTTCTTAGATCTGGCTTCACCAAATTTTTCTTGCTACTTTTTCTTAAGAGTTGATCCCTTTAAATAGGCTCTGTCAAGGGTAACCGACTGATCCGGTTAATAACTGACATCTGACAGTTCTGATAGTTGTCAGTACCTCTGTCTTGATTTCTGTACTTAGGAAATAATTCTGCTTGAAGTGTTGAAACTTGAACGTTGGATGTGTCGACACCAGTCCTGGGTGTCGACACTTCTCTTATAGAAAAGTCGACATACTTCTGAATGTGTTGACACAACCTTCACCTTGTCTCGACACAGTTGATGTAGAATGTGTCGACACAAGTCCTGAGTGTCAACACAGTTGTTTTCAGTCTCGACACTACTTGTATAAAGTGTGTCGACACTTGTCCTTAGTGTCGACACAGTTATTCCTTGTATCATAGTATCGACCTAAGTCCTGGGTGTCGACACAACTTTCTCTTTGACTCAGCACTTCTAGTTTAAGTGTGTCGACACTAGTTCTGAGTGTCAACACAACTTTCTCTTTGACTTAGCGTATTTTTGACAAAAGTGTCGATACTGGTCTAGTGTCTTGACGCTTTTGTACTTAGCTTTATTTGCATGCACACAAGAACTAAACATTCACCAAATACAACTATGTGTATATCATTGAGCTGAAATGACTTCTTCAAATCAAGTACATTGTGACCAATGTACCTAACAATGAGTAAGAAAGATACTCGCCTCTTCACCTGCAGAACTTGCCTATGAGCGAGTAACAAAGATACTCGTCATTAATCCTGCATGTATTCGCAAATATATCGTCGTCTGGAACTCGCCTCCATGAACTCTTCTGCATATTCTCGCATAGGGTTATCGCCATATGGAACTCGCCTGCATATACTGGCCAACTGAAGTCGTCATCTGGAGCCCACCTAAGGAGGTGGCAATATTGTCCATAAATGACTTAATTCTTGTCTTCCAAAGTGCAAATTTGTTTATGTTGCACTTAGGAGGCCTGGTGCTAGAATATTCCATATTCTTGCTATGTGAAAAACAAAATGATTAATCTAACTAGGATTGATCAAGAGAGATCTTTTGGTTCAGGTGTTAGCCTGTATAAACAACCAAACTAGTGAAGATCTAGTTGTTGAATAACCAACCTCCCTCTGATATCAATTGAAAGTGAGATCTATCCTAGAGATTAGAGCAAACACACAGCAAGAATAATAAAGATAAGAAATAAAGGCAAACCAGACAACACAAGAAATTTATAGTGGTTCCTCTAAACTTGGGTAGTCCACTCTTCTACCACCCTAGGTAGGAATCCACTGCAGGAAGAGTTGATCAGGTGTCCTGGGCACCAATGAGCTTTTGATAAGGTGCTCAAAAACCAAACTGGATTTTTTGATCAGGTGTCTTGCCACCACTGAGTTTTGATAAGGTCTCAGAAACCAAGCAGAACTTTTGAAGGGAGTTCAAGAGCCCTTTTATAGGAGGGAAGGGAGAGTTGATGTTGTCTTCTCTGTCAACAGTCTGAGAGAAGCATAAGTGGATTTTGATGATGTTGTCAAAGCTCCCCCTGAGATCTGTAAGGGTTCAGGAAGGAGAGCTTTGCTTAGGGTGATAGGCCTTCAATGTATGACTGCTCCAGCAAATGATAATTTCAGCAAAGGCTGAAATGTGAGTTGTCTTGGAGTGAGAATGATGAAGCCTTGATGATGTTGATCTTCCAATAAGCCTTCAGACTGATGTAGAGTAGTTGTCTCTTCAGGCTTCCTGGAACAGTAGATCTGAGAAGAGCACTGGCTATACAGGTGATGTTGAGTTCTTCCTGGAACTCTGATTCCTGTATCTCTTTCTTCTCTCCTCCTTGCTCTCCCTTTTTTTTCTTCACACTTTTCTTCTCTGTATCTCTGTGTACATATTCTGATAGGAGACCAATGATCATTTGAATTCTTGCATTTATTACTGCGGCCTCTTAGTTACTCCAATGGCTAGAATCTCCATAAAAGCATTCTTGTAACTGTCCTGTAATAAAGCTGTGTTGGAATATGAACAACTCACTTTGATTGGACCAAGAATATCCTGAAAATCTGCCTGGGAACTTGTGTTCAGAGTAATGGCAAAATCGTCAATCTCAACAAGATGATCGTCGATCTGAGCTCAACTATCGTCGATCTGAGCTAGGAGATATTGGAGCTGGTCTGAGACCGAAAACGTTGATCTGAGCTCGGAAATCGTCAAACGGAGTTCGACGCCTCGTGGACCTGAGCTCAGAGATCTTCGATCTCAGCGCGACGACTGAACTTCAAAACGTCGATCTGAGCTCGACGCCAAGGTGAATTCCGAATTCTTCTCTGACTGATTTCTCTTGGCTGATTTATTCAATCTCTGAGAGCCTTTGACTTAGCACATCCTATGATCCTTAGCTATACATTGATGGGTCAATCTAATAATCCTAAAGACATAGTGATCCTGACCCAAATCCAAATTAGGGTGTTCCAACAATATGGAACTCGCCTGCATATACTAGCCAACTGAAGTCGTCATCTGGAGCCCACCTAAGGAGGTGGCAATCTGGAACTCGCTTCTGAGCGAGTAATAGGGAAGCTCTCCTCAAGAAGCTGCCGAGCTTGGAAGTCTCCATCGTGAAGTCGCATATAGGAGAGTAACCCGAAAACTCGTCCGCCTTGCTGAGAACTCACCCACTTTTCTGAATGCTTGCGAGTTGCTGTCTTTGGTCTCCAGCTCGTCATCTTAAACTATGAAGTCTTCTCGCAAAAATTTATTCCTTCGCTACGATCCACGCTCACCGCACCAAAGTGTTGAAGCCGGAAAAATTCCCAACTCCAAAAATCAGATTAAGACAGCCTAAGGTTACTGATTCTACGGTACGATGACACAATTCAAATAGATAGCGCGCGAGAGAGGAAACTATCTATAAGCACACCCCAAGTGCTCTAGCAAGAAGGTCCCACCACGTACTCGAAAGTTTGGGAGAAACTTCCCCTCTGCAACCAAAAGACTGGGCAAGGTACTAGACATGCATGGACTTGGCAAGTATCCACTTGGGGTGACCTCCACCTCTTCCAAAAGTCTAATACTCCTGGGGGGCTATTAATAGAGAAATCCAAAGAGATGGGGGTATAGGTGAGTATCCAGCTTCTGCCAGCGAGTTCTAAGGATCTACTCGCCCAAACTCGCGAGATACTCGCCCATACTCGCCCAAGCTTGCCTCTGCTTGCCCAAGCTTGCCTCTGCTCGCCCAAGCTCGCCTCTCCTCGCACAAGCTCGCCTCTGCTCGCACAAGCTCGTCACTGCTCGGACAAGCTCGTCTCTGCTCGCCCAAGCTCGCCTCTGCTCGCCCAATGGTTTGTGAATAGCCGTCTGCTTGGGTACTTCTGATCTCGAAGAATTACGGGTTATACAATTATCACCACCAGAAGAATCCCTCGTAGAAGGAGGAGAAATCCACGCTCTTCTCAAACGATTTCTAACACTGAGGATTTCAGGGGGCAATTGATGGAGACAAGTAATTTATAAGCAGAGAAGGGGGTGTGGATAACCCACACCCCCATGATCCAATTATCCTAAATGGAGATCATGGGGGAACCGCCACGCGCGCGAACGACGCAATCAATCGCGCACGATCCGTGCGCGGAATCCTGACTAGGGCCAACCGTTGGGGCGGGCCCATCCCTCACCACCGACCGGCTGACGAGGCCGCGCCTCACGGCGTGGCGCGCAATCCCGTAAGCCACCTCGACCGACGGGAGTCATCCCTCCCGCAACCTCCTTGGGAAGTGCCGAGTGTGGTCGGCCGTGCCCCGCCCGCCTCCGAGTGCGGTCGATCGGCCGCTCCCCGCTAGGGCCGACTCTGGCCGGCCGCTCCTCGCTCAGGCCGACTCCGGCCGACCGGTCCCCGCTTGGGCCGACTCCGGCCGACCGGTCCCCGCTTGGGCCGACTCTGGCCGGCCGCTCCCCGCTCGGGCCGACTCCGGTCGGCCGGCCGCACTGTGCGGCTGGCTGTCACCATATGTCGATGCCGGCGCCCGAAGCCGACATCGCGCTCGGCGGCCAGCGTCAGGGCTGTGCCCGGTGGCCCGAGCCGGGATCGCCGCTGGCGGCCGGTGGAGGGCCCGCATCTGGCGTAGCCGACAAGGACGGCCCTGATATGTCGCCAGAGTGTGGTCTGCATGCCCTCTCCCGCCGGCCGGCCGCACCCCCGGTCGGCGCCGTGCCGGTGGCCCTCCATCCTCGCCAGGGCCGACCACCTCCTCGAAGGAGGGCCGACCGCCTCTCTTGCCCTCCTTGTGCGCTTTTCCTGTCGTTCGATCGTTTTGCTATGATCGTGACCGTCCGATGCGAGGGTAACCACCTGTGTAACCACCTCCAATAGTGGTGGCAGTGTTTTTAGTGGGGGCCTGCATTAGTAATGTTAAATATACAATTAATATTTCCCCAAAACTATACTCATAATTTTTATATTTGTGGTTACGATGTGCGGATAGTCGCATAACCACCGTAATCACCTCCTGGAGGCTATAAAAAGGTCCTTAGACCTCCTCAATTCTCATCTGATTTCTTCCTCCTCATGTCAGAGCTCTGCCAGATTCCACCTATGAGTTACCTTCGAGCCACCTCCTCTCCACCAGAAATTTGCATAAGTCCACAAGTGTGCGGCAAGAAGAAAAATTCTATTACAGCAAGCGCTCATTCGTGTGGAACGTTGCAACAACAATCCTCGCGCGAAGCAACCTGTTGCCCACCGTGAGATCAAGTCTCTCTCTCGCCTCCCAAAGTGTAACGTGGAGCGGCATGTCTCACTCGATTTTTCAAACAAGTTGTAACCGCAAGCAAATAGTAGATTTTGATCGACACAGACCTTGTCGCGTGATTTTTTACCCAGTTGAGAGATTTTTCCTCATCAAAACATCGTGTGTACATTTTCTCTCTCTCATTGACTGTGCGCGCGTTCAACCGCTTCGTGATTTAAGACATTCCAAATTCCTCCGGCCCGACCAAAATGTCGAGTTTGGCAGCAACATCACTTAACCTAAAATAATAAGAGAAAACCAAAGATCTAATCCTCAAGGATCATGATTGAGAATTTTCTGATTGTATTTCTTCAAGGAAGAAATGTAGAATAATCAACTTGAATTATAGATAGCTATTTAAAATCTTAGGAAAAATATTGATTTGTTATCTCATGCCTGTTTTTTTTTCTGGTAATGTGCTTGGTGTAGAAAATTCAAAGGATTGTGGCTGTTGTTGCCACACTGTGCACACCTTACCTTATCGAGTGATAATGAATGGGTAAAATCGGAAATAATAAAGGTGATAAATATATGCGGGCCGACCTCAACTATGTGTAGGTCGTGCAATTTGGTAACGATTATGTGTAGGAAGCCAAAAATGATCTATATATAACTTCGGCTTCATTTGACACGGTGGTGGCGGTTGTAAACGCATGAGTTAACCATCATTCATTAAAGATCACCTAACAAATATCATCCGTTTAAACATGAACGTTGATGAAGTTACTTGGGCGCATGGGCGGAGCTATTAAGAGACCAGGGGGGTCAATTGACCCCCCTGATTTAAAAAAAATTCATGTAATGATTAATAAAATATTTCCGGAATTTCTTCCTAACATTCTAACAAACCTCCGACCATTCATTCCCGTTCTTGAGTCCCAACCTAACAAAGCCCTCTCCAAATCCGGCGGCCTTTGAGGTCGTCTACTTCCCGTGATCCCGCTTGGCCGTGCTGATCCTTCACAAGAGTCTAGGAACGGAGTCACAGAGAATCGTGGCGTCGGCCAGTTCGTGTCCGGCGGCAGGGGTCCGGCTAATTTTCACTTCGGGGACGCTTTGTTTTGCATGCTAGTCACGCCGCCTGCCTCCTGGAGGTAGTTTTTGCCATTATTATAGAGTATTTTCTTCATTTCTTGGATACTTGGATAGTTTGGAATTTGTTATGTGTTTTCAAGTTTGCTTGGCTGAGTGGCTGCTTGTTTAAAACAGATGCCCGAGGGAGACTAGAACTTTGGAAACCTGAAAGGTATTTTTTTGTTTCATCCCTCTTTTCTCCTTTACTCTGAGTCTCAGGGTATTAGTTTCTCAAATCTGATCTAGGATTTATTTATGTATAGTATTGTGCAAACTGCAAAGTAACTAGTTATGTATATATATTTATATATCTTGATATATGTAAGCATTTTTTAAATCATTTGTATGTTATTATTTTTTGATCCCCGCTGACAAAAATTCTGGCTCCGTCCCTGCTTGGGCGAGCGTCCGTGCCAAAAGGTGCCTTCATCTTTAATCCTTGCCTTGACCGGGTTCGAGCCTGGCTCTGGCTAGATCTTTTTAAAAGTCATAAAAATATTTATAAAAAACATCACATATTAAATTAACATTTAAAATTATAAAATTTTTAATTAAAATAAGGTTAAACATTATTTAACCTAAGAGATATATTACATATGTCTATTAAGTTATAATGTATTTATATATATAATTATTATATTATGAATTAAATATAAGTATTAGTTAATAATAATGATCCCTATCTGGGCACATGTACTGCTTTTATAATTATGCCAGGCCATAAATGGGTCTTGGGTCGGGCCTTGCCCAGGCCAGGCTACAGGCCGCCCGGTGTCTAGCCCTGTGCCTGAGCCTGGACCAGGCTGGGCTTGCAGCTAATATGGGGGTCTTATAAGGCCCCCTAGGCCCGATCTGGGCCTAACCGGGCCCAGGCCTAATTGGGCTCAGACCCAGACATATCCGAGTTGGGGAACCAGGTCCGGACTAAATTTGCACCCTTACCAACGTGGGTCCGCTTCTTTTGACCACCAATTGCACCGTACTTACCGTACGATCGTACTGGGCACCAAAAAACTTTAGTCGCACATTTTTATCGCCAAATACAAATTTAATAAAAACTAACGATATAATAAAGACAATTTTAATAATAAAAAACTAAATACCTTTAAAATATAAGTATATATATAAAAATAAAAATGATGAAGAATAAAATTGAAAAAATAAATGTTTACAAAGTGATATTTTTAAGTTATATAATAAAAATAAAAATATTATTGATCGGTTTTTCCATAATTTATAGAAAAGTTGAGCAGTGATTAGCTGAAACCCCATAACCGCCCCGAGCACGATTGCGCGGGTCCGATCCATGTGTGATCTGCGTGCACGATTCACTACCACGCTCACAACCAACCGTCTGCGGCCGGCCAAACGGCTGGCCGCCGTCGCCCCCAACAGCCGGCCTCCCGTCCGGCGTGCCCGCGGCCGGCCTCCCGGCTGACTGCATCCATCTCTCGCGGCCGCGAGACCTCGTCCGCAAGGCGCGGCCGACCTCCCCGCCCGGCACGCTTGCGGGCAACCTCCCGTCCGGCCGCGACAGTGCCTCGCGCCTGCGAGCCAGCCGTTTGTTCATATTTATCCATAATTTTTATTAAAAAAAAAGAGCAGTGTTAAGGACACACCTATTTTGACTATGGACACACCGTTTAAATTAAATTAAACACTTCAAAACACCTATTTTTATTACAAAAAGAAAACCTTAAGGACAGCCCGCCCGATCACCCCAGAGCAGTTTCCTCGTCGCCTTCCCGATTCGGCCCTGCGCGATCCTCCGACCAGGCGCTACTCCGGACTTCCTCTCCCCGCCCCCACACCGCCGCCTCCGCGCCCCACACCGCCGCCTCCGCGCCCCACAGCGCCGCCTGCGCACCCCACATTGCCGCCTGCGCGCCCCACACCGCCGCATCCACGCCCCACAGCGCCGCCTCTACTCTGCACCCTCCAGAAAAGCTCTGCCTGCTCCTCCGGCCAGGCATCCGCCCAGATCTTTGCGCTCTCATTCTTCTCCCTAAGGCCTGCTACTCAATGATTTCCCCTAAGATAATCCATTTTGCAGCAGAGCTATTGGAATTAAGGACGGCATCCAGAGCTCTTTCCACATTTGCACAGACTTGCACATGTATCTCCTTCGCCAGAATCTCCCTAAGGTCTCCTTCACTACATTGTCCTTATGTTTTCCGTAGCCCTGTTCGTGGTTTGATTCTTCTTGCGGCAACATATTCCTCTTGCAGAAAATCTATGACTCCCGATTGCATTTGTCGACTCTCCCTTGGGCTTGCAGATTTAAAGCTGATTTATAAAAGAAAGAAAATTTATCTATAGAAATACCATCACTTTCTATATATCATAATCGTGTTAACCCTTTGATGCTAGCTTCTAACTTGATTTTTCAATAATTTTGAGATGTGCGCACTTATGTTTAAGATGCAGATGCTAAAGTATTTTTCTCATACATGTGGATTTACTGGTTATCTCTCTATTCCTAATTGATTGATGCATGATACTCTAGATTTCTTATCGTATGTTTGCTTGCACTCTATTTGTTATGTGCTACTAGTGTAACAGAAAAAAATATTGTTTAATCTCATGTTGCGTTTTGGATTTGCTTGTATAAATAGTTAGCAGACTTAGAACTTGGATGGATTTCCAAATTCCATTGCTTTGGAGTTGCTTGTGTGGATGATCATATATGAATAGTTTGAGAAGCAATGGAATATGAAAGCGAAAAGCATTAATAATACTTTGGGCTGTCCATAGTATGATTTGGTTGTACATAGCCATCTTGGGTTGTACATAGCCGTAGGCTGTCCATAGCCAAAATTGATCTGACTATAATATTTTTTTTGTATTTTTTTCTCCGAATTTCACTTGCGATCGAGTAGGAGGAAAAAATTCGGTGATTGTTATTAGCACTGCACTTTTGGATATTCGCACTACATTTACTCTTAATTTTTCGCGCCTTTTGAAAATACTCCTTTTACATGCATTTTTAGGAAAAGTGTTCAACACAAAAGTTGTAGATCTCGTCGAGATCTACAACTTTCGTGTTGAACACTTTTCCTAAAAATGCATGTACAAGGAGTATTTTCAAAAGGCGCGAAATCTGAGCGTATTTCTAGAAATACGCTTTATACATGCATTTTTAGGAAAAGTGTTCAACACGAAAGTTGTAGATCTTGTCGAGATCTACAACTTTCGTGTTGAACACTTTTCCTAAAAATGCATGTACAAAGAGTATTTTCAAAAGGTACGAAAAATTAAGAGTAAATGTAGTGCGAATATCCAAAAGTGCAGTGCTAATAACAGTCACCAAAAATTCTCAATAAGCATGTTAATTGTTGCCGCCAAATCATTTATTCACGAGTGGGGGCCGGATTTTCTTTCTAGCATAAGATTCTATTGATCCACGTGGTCTAATCAGCTTTTTTCAGGCAAAACAATCACCGGTATAATTTTTTTTGGGCGCTGCTATCCGCACCACAGTTTTGACTATTCGCACCGCACTTTCTCATAATTTTTTACGACTTTTGGAAATACGCCTTGTGCATACATTTTTAGAAAAAGTGCTCAACACGAAAGTTGTAGATCTCGACGAGATATACAACTTTCGTGTTGAGCACTTTTCCAAAAAATGCATGTACTAGACGTATTTTCAAAAGACGCAAAAACCTAGACGTATTTCCAAAGTACGTCATGTACATGCATTTTTGGCTTCCTGCATGTACTAGACGTATTTTCAAAAGACGCAAAAACCTAGACGCAAAAACCTAGACGTATTTTTAGGAAAGTTGTAGATATCGACAACTTTCGTGTTGAACACTTTTCCTAAAAATGCATGCACAAGACGTATTTCCAAAAGACGCAAAAAATTATGAGAAAATGCGGTGCGAATAGCTAAAACTGCGGCGCGGATAACAGCGTCTTTCTGACTATTTTGAGAGAGATGGTTGAGCTGAGCTAATTAATAGGCCGGCTATATGGCCAGTATAAGCATCTCAACCTTAAAATTTTAAAGAGACAGGATCCATATAGCCGGTTATTAGCGGATCCGGGGGAGTGAAGTGCAGGGATGCACTTTACGGTAAAGTGCGGGCATCCAACGGCTTGCGTGGATGCCCGCACACATTTCAAACTGAGTGCATCTCATCTCGCTCTGAGATGTGTGTGATCATCCAACGCGAGCCGTTGGATGCCCGCATTTCACGGTAAAGTGTACTTTTGCACTTCACCTCCCCCAGTTCCGTTATTAGCGTGCTATATGGCCAGTAAAAGCATCCACGTGGTTCAATCAGCTTTTAAAGAAAGACATGATGTGCTTAAGTATGAGTGAGATTATGACAAAAGATATGACACAATGGGTGACAAAGGATCTATATAGCCGACCTCATTATAGTGGGATAAAGGCTTGAGTGTTGTTATTGTTGTTATATATGCCCAATATATATTTGGGCTTATTATATTGTTTTAGCCTATATATTTATTGGGGTAAATTGAACTAAATTTTCTAACTTTAATATTTGATAAAATAATGGCAAGCTAGATGATAATCGTAAATGATTATTTTGAACGAAGCTTTATCTTTGGAATTGGAATTAAGGCTCAGTTTGGGAAGGATTTTCGGAAAGGAAAATGAGTGGTATCAAAAGTTAGGTGGAAAAATGAGATTTTGAAAAATGTATATTGCAAAAGGAGATTCGTTTGGGTAAACTTCTTTTGCAGAGATTTTCAGAAAGTAGTATTTTATAAACTGTTTGACAAATTTTCGTTGCAGTGACTTTTTTTATTAAAATTACGCACATTTTTCGCCCGAGTGTGAATTTTCTGGACGGACGAAAATTTCGCGCCCGGTCAAAAAATTCGCGCCGGGGCGAAAACATCGCTCAAAAACTGCGCGTCCGGGCAAAATATTGGCGCCCGGGCGAATATTCGCGCCCGGGAGAAATATTCGCGCCCGGGCAAAATAATCGCGCCCGGGCGAAATATTCGTGCTCGGGCAAAATATTCGCCCACGGGCAAAATATACGCGCCCGGGCGAAAATTTTGCGCCAGGGCGATAATTTCGCGCCCGAGCGAAAATTTCGCGCCGGAGCAAAAACATCGTGCACGGGTGAAAAAATTGCGATCGGACGAAAAAACTGCGCTCGGGCGAAAAACTGCATCCGGAGGAAAAAAACCGCTCCCGGGCGAAAAAACCCCGCCCGGGGAAAAAACTGCTCCCGGGCGAAAATGCACAATCAGGCGAAAAAACAGCGCCTGGGCAAAAAAATTCGCGCCCGGGCGAAAAATTCGCGCCCGGCGAAAAATTCCCGCCGGGAGAAAAAATTCGCGCCCGGGTGAAAATATTTGCGCTTAGGTGGAAAATTCGCGCCCGGGCGAAAGAGTGTCGCCTGGGAGAAAAATTTCGCGCCTTGGCGAAAAATTCGCGCCCGTGCGAAATATTCGCGTTCGGGCAAAAAATTCCCGACCGCGCCAAAAATTCGCGCCCCGACTTCGGGCTCGGGCGAAAAATTCGCGCCGGGAGAAAAAAATTGCGCCTGGGTGAAAAAAATTGCGCCTGGGTGGAAAATTCGAGCAAGTGCGAAAGAATGTCGCTCGGGCGAAAAATTCCACGCCCTGACCAAAAAATTCCGCGCCCGGGCGAAAAATTCGCGCTCGGGCGAAATATTCGCGTCCGGGCGAAATATTCGTGACCGGGCCAAAAATTCGCGTCCCGACAGAAAATGCGCGCCCGGGCGAAAAATTCGCGCCCGGGAGAAAAATTCGCGCACAGGCAAAAAATTCCGCGCCCAGGGGAAAAATTTGCGCTAGGGCGAAAAAATCGCCCCGCGAGAAAAAATCGCGCCCGAGCGAAATATTCATCTAGAGAAAGGCTAGTGTTTTTGCAGTGTTGTCGAACTGGATTCAGAGGAGTAAAATGTTTTCATAACATCAATTGTGTATCGGGATGAGAAATTACTTTTCGAAAAGTAGAAAAGTAGGAGGCTAGTGACTTTTCAAATAGAGGAGAAAAATGAGTTTTTTGTGACAGCTTTTCCTACCGGTAGACATTCCAAACGGTTTATTATGTGCGGTGGCGTTTTCTAGAAAGCAAAAAGGAGCTAAAAAGCCCTCCCAAACAGGCCCTAAATTGATGATTCCAAATGGAGGCCGTGTTTTTCTCGAAAAACTCGACGGAGATAAAACGCTTCCATCTAGAAATATTTAAAGTGTATGGTGAGTATCGTAAAAATTAAATGTTTTGATAATACTTATCGGGGGATTTCTACATTTCCTTCAAAAAAACTATGTTAGTTAAATTCTTTATTGCGCCAACATCGGAAGCTTGCCGAAAGTTTTGAGATCACCGTTTGAACTCGCCGTATTACGCCCTTGATGGCGATCTTTTCTATATCAATGATCTCCGACATCGACCGGGAAGCGAAGAAAAAGTTCTTCCACGTATTTTCATCCCTCAATCTCCTCCCTTAAAGTGAGAAATAGCTTAAATTTGAGATAACCATGTTATTATTAGTATAGCAAGTTTCAGGAAGCTGTAATGTTTTTGGATTGTAAAGTTATATCTTTTATTGAGCTGAAGTAGCTTTTATAAGGTTTTGATTACAAGCAAGAGACCAAACATGAGCTGTAATGTTTACAGCTCATGTAATACCTGTCAAGTAAAACTATACTTATCTTTATATTTATATATATATAAAGATTTTAAGTATATTACATATTAAAACAATCAAAGTTGCTGCAGCGGCTAGGGGGTTACATTTATTCAATACCCTCCTTAAGCGCCTTTTCGATGCAGCCGTTCCGCCGTTCGCCGTCTTCGATGTTTGCGCTGCTTTTCATTTAATGCAGGCATTGTCTTCGATGTGCTTCTGTAAACGCTTTCGCTTCAATACTTCACCCTGTCATCGTCTTCCTTCCTCCCTTTCTTCAATCGCTGGTTTAAATAACTGAGAGCTTCGTTCTCAGATTGATGAAACGAGCCCTTGGTAGCGGTTTTGTGAGTATATCAGTGACTTGATCTTCTCCACTGCAGTAGGTTACTCTGATCTTTCCTTTTTCTGAGTTTTCTCTGATGAAATGGTAACGTAGATCTATATGTTGGATCTATGTTGAGTTAGAGGATTTTTTGACAAGGCTATCGCTGAAGTATTGTCGCATTTTATTTCTATTCCTTCTTCTTCTTCTTCTTCTTTTCCTGTTATTGTTTTCATCATTTCACGAAGCCAGATGGCTTCACAGCTAGTGGTACTGAGACTCATATATTCGGCTTCTGCTGTAGAGAGAGCGATAGATTTTTGCTTTCTAGAACTCCAAGTGACTGGATTTTGCCCTAATATGAATATGTAACCACTGGTACTTCTTCTGTCTGATAAATCTCCACCCCAGTCTGCATCACTGTAACCATGAAGTTTAGGGTTTTCATTTTTTACTATACAGCAAACCATAACATAAAGTCCCTTGTATATACCGTAATATTCTTTTTACTGCAGCAAAGTGAGATTTGTTTGGGTTGCTTACAAATCTAGATACAATGTTTACTGCATTTTCTATATCTGGTCACGTGTTACAGAGATAGATCAAAGATCCTATGGTTGATCTATATGTCACCGGGTAGATTTTCTTCCGTGTCTGATTTTTGTAGTTTCTCTCCTTGACTCATGGGTGTAATAGATGGGTTACTTTCACTCATGTTGTTCTTTTTAAGTAAATCTTTAGCATAGTTGCTTTGAGACAGAAAAAGGTTGTTGTTGATTTTGGAGATTTGAATTCTAAGGAAATATTTCATTTCCCCCAAATTTGTCATTTCATATTTTGATTCCATTTCTTCTTGAAATGTTTGCAGCAGTTTTAAGGAGTTTCCTGTTACTAGGAGATCATCAACATACAAGCCAATTAGGAGAAATTCTTCTTTGATGCATCGGGTATACAGTGTGTGCTCACTTTGACATTTTTTGTAATCATTGTTTTGTAGATTAGTGTCAATGTGGGAGTTTCATGCTCTTGGAGCATGTTTTAGTCCATATAGAGCATTTTCTAACTTGTATACTTTCTCCTTTTTATCCTCTATAATGAATCCTTGTGGCCGATCTACATAGATTTCTTCAGTTATATATCCATTCAGAAAAGCAAATTTAACATCATAGTGATATACTTTTAACTTATGTTGGGCTGCATATGCTAACAATAATCTTATAGTATTCATTCTTACTATAGGAGCATAAGTCTCCTCATAGTACCATATTTTTGTGTGAATCCTTTAGCTACTAGCCTTGCTTTGTAGCGGGAAATGACTCCAGTTTCATTAATTTTGACTCTATAAATCCACTTGAGTCCTACTGTGGATTTTCCAGGGGGTTTGTCTACTAGTTTCCAGGTTTTATTTTTGGTTATTATTCTTACTTCTTCTTGCATAGCTTCATTCCATTTAGGGATTTTGTTGGCTTCTTCATAAGTTGTTGGAGAGGTGCAGGAAAGGGCAAGGTCATAGTTTTGATAAAGGTCTTCCAAAGTTCTTGTTTTATAGGGTGATGATGAATCTGAGTTGGAGTCTTCTGAGTGTTCTTCAGGTGAAGGAACATTTAGAGTTGGATTTTCTGGAATGTTTTGAGGGATTTGGATGGATTCACAAGATATGGTTGAGTCAACCTCCCTCCTTAATATTTGAATTTGTTGCTCTTCTGAATCCCACTGACAGGTTCCTTCTTCATTGAAAATTACATCTCGAGAAATTAGTAATTTCTTTTCTTTTGGTTCATATAATCTGTAAGCTTTAGAGTGGTCACTATAGCCTATGAATATACATTCCTTGCTCTTTTTGTCTAACTTCTCTTCTCTACCTTTCTGAATAAGTATGTAGCCTATGCATCCAAATGTTTTTAGATGTTGTACTGAGGGTTTGTTTTTAAATAACTGCTCATAGGGTGTGCTGTTATTTAAGGCTTTAGATGTTACTCTATTCAGAATGTATACTGCTGTACTTACAGCTTCTGCCCAGAATATTTTTGGAAGTTTTTTATGTAACAACATAG
Organism: Platanthera zijinensis; assembly: GCA_039513925.1. NCBI lineage: Eukaryota > Viridiplantae > Streptophyta > Magnoliopsida > Asparagales > Orchidaceae > Platanthera > Platanthera zijinensis. Next base: position 10,721,016 of record CM077081.1, on the reverse strand, counting down.
TTCTCCCCATTTCTGCTACTATTCTATTTCTTCTTTCTACTTTTCCATTTTGTTGGGGAGTATAAGGGGCAGTTAATTGCCTTTTAATTCCATTTTCTGGAAAGAAAATTTTAAACTGTGTAGATGTGAATTCCCCTCCCCTATCTGTTCTTAGACATTTAATTGTGAGGTTGAATTGGTTCTCAACTTCTCTTTTAAAGTTTTTGAACAGATTGAAAGCATCAGATTTATTGGTAAGGAAATAAATCCACATGTATTTGCTATAATCATCAACTAGAAGAAAATAATAACTCTTACCACCAATAGATTTGGTTTGAGTTGGTCCCCATAGGTCTCCATGAATTAATTATAATGGTGCTGATGATCTGCTTTCTAAGTGTGTTGGAAATGAGACTCTGTGAGCCTTTCCTTCTGCACAGCTTGGACAAAATGATCTGGATCTTGTTAGCATTGGTAGCCCTGTAACTATCTGTTTTTCCTTCATTTGATGAATTGCATCCCAATGAGTATGTCCCAGTCTGTGATGCCAAAACTGAAGGTCTGAGCTGCAACCCTGTTCACAGGAGAGAGCAGCTTCATGCTGACTTACAGCAAGATCTAAGGGAAAACCCTATTTCTTCCCATTTGTGCTGAGACTATCAGTTGACCTGTTTTCTGGTCAGTAATCTTGCATAGATTTTTAGTAAATGATACTTCATAGCATTTTTGTAGTAATTGGCCTACACTTAGTAGGTTCTGTGCTAATTTAGGAACATATTGTACATCATTAATTCTCTTTTGTTTACCTGAAAGTGTGATTATTATTATTGTGCCTTTTCCTTGAATTTCAGATGCTTTTCCATCCCCTAAATACACTTCAGCTCTATGGGTTTCATTAAGTGTGGTAAAGGCATCCTTTTGGCATGTCATATGAGATGAATACCCACTATCAATATACCATATATTTGATAGTTTTTGTTCAGTTTTTAAGCAAGAATAAAATAGATAAACTGTCTCTATATTCTTTCTCTTTTCAGCAAACTGTGTTGTGTCTTTATGCCAGCAATCCCTATCAGAATGATTGGGAATTTTACACTTCTTGCACTTGGCATAACAGTCTCTTGAGTTGTGTGTATTTTTGTTGCATATTATACAGTACATGGTAGTATTGTTTGGCCTTCCAGTAGGAGTAAATTGACTTTTGTCTTTTCCTCTTGTTTCACTAGTCTAGGGTTGTTTTGTTCTCTGGTTCTTGTGGATTGACTGTTTTTGAAATTTTTCTCTATTCTCATTTCCTGTTTTAAAACTCATTTTAGTTTGTAAGGCTTGCTCAAGATTTTGTGAGCCTCTAGCCAAACGATCTTCATGAGATTTTAAGGAGGCCATGAGTTCAATTAAGGGCAATTTATAGATGTCTTCAGACTCTTCTATTGTCGTTACTGCAGGGTTAAAATTGCTGGGAAGGCACCTTAACAATTTTGGGACTATTTGCCTGTCTTCTACTATATCTCCATAATTTCTGATTTGATTGATTAGACTGATAACTCTAGCCAAAAAATCATGTATTGACTCACCTGATTTCATGCTTACCAGATCAAGTTGTCCCCACAGTGTTTGTAGTTTCATTGCAACTACTCTTGCAAATCCTTTATATTCTTCCTGGAGAAGGTCCCAAGCTTCTTTGGTCGTTTCAGCACCATAATACGGGGGAAAATTTCTTATCTTACACCTTGTTGAATTAGCATTAGAGCTTTAGAGTCTTCATCATTAGATTAGCTTTCTGCTTTATATAATCAGGTTCACTTTCTTTTTCTTTGCTTCCAGAGGGAAGAACAGATCCAACCCGTACTAGTTCCCATAATCCTTGTGATCTAAAGACTGTGCACATTTGGACCCACTAGTGTTGATATTTTTCTCCATGAAACACATGGATGGAAGAATGAGAGAAGGTGCCGACAGAGGAGGTAGATGATGACGCCATAAGATCCAAGCAATTGATGTTGGACTCAAAATGAGCTCTGATACCACTATTATTAGTATAACAAGTTTTAGGAAGCTGTAATGTTTTTGGATTGCAAAGTTATATCTTTTTATTGAGCTGAAGTAGCTTTTATAAGGTTTTGATTACAAGCAAGAGTCACCAAACATGAACTGTAATGTTTATAGCTCATGTAACACCTGTAAAGTAAAACTATACTTATCTTTATATTTATATATATATAAAGATTTTAAGTATAATACATATTAAAACAATCAAAGTTGCTGCAGCGGATAGGGGGTTACATTTATTCAATACATGTGAAGCTGTTAATATTTACAGGAAATTAACTTTCTTTCAAGAAGTAGTCCAAGGATAGCACCATGAATTACTATTTAAGACAATTTTTAAGGAAAGATGGGGAAAGGAAAAAAGCTTGGTGTGGGGCCCAGGCCCAGGCAGACCCATGTCGGGCAATCGGGCTTTGGCAAAAGTTATACCTCTACTAGGGAGAGCTGGAGAGGTAGATGGAGAGAGATTATAGTGAATTAAGGAGATTTTAAAAAAAACTTTAATTTATTGCATGCATGCACCATGCACTCGGGCGGACCCACCTTCGGACACACCCGGGCACATGCCCGGGTGTGATTTTTTGTGGATTTTGTTATGACCTATCTCGAAAAAAGTCAGAGTGCGCTTCGGGAGGGCCGTGATGGCACAGACATGAGCGGAAAGAAAGTCATGTCAGCTCAGGCAGATACAGTGAATGCTGAAAATAGTTTTAAAATAGTTAATTTGAAGAAAAACAATTTATTTTTTTATATGCGGAAGCTTTTAGAGTTTAAAAATATAGAGAGTTTTAAATACACATGTATTTTGTAAAAATTCATGTTTTGCAAGTACTACTACAGTTCTCATGCAATTATGATTCACAAGAGGATGCACATGCATTACTTTCAAATTCTAGTACATAAAGTATTTTAAATACTCTAGCAGTTGCCCATGATACCAGAGAAAATGTCTGACTATAATTATTACATAAAAGAAATATTTTACAGTAAAAGAAATGTAAACATAGAACCTGAAATTTTAACAGATCGGGCTCGAGGACCTGGTGGCACTGCACGGACTCTAAGGCAATTCCAAAACAAAAAAGAAAAACCTTAGAACATTGAAATAAACAGAGTGAGCAAAGTAAAGTACAAAACAGTAATATAAGCAGAAATGTATGAATGTATCAGTTTTCATAAATCAGAGCTGGTAACTCAGACAGGTAGAATAGTCGAACAGAAATAACTGGATCAAGTTTACTTCGAAGATAACACATAATAGAATAAGTAATATCGTAAGCTGCAATAAATTAAGTGTGTAGGTGTTTTGAGTGGTGCACATGGTTCACACTCAGTCCAAATACAAGTCTTATTAGAAAAGCTTCTTGCTTGTAGTGACCCTCGTCACGACCAACCTGTTCGAAATAACTACAGACAAAGCTTGATAATCTGACATGACGAAGAACCAAATGCTAACACAATAATTTATATATCGAAAGAATCAAACAAGAGCGGGGTTTAAAAATTTATCTCCCTCATGAGTGAGGGGAGAAAATACTACCACGTAGAAACGGAGGTTTGACGGCGCTTGGGTTATGAAAACCCTAATTTGGAGAGCAAAAATTATTTAGGAATCAAGAAAATTCTTATTACGGGTAAAGGAGGAAGATTCTAACCATTAGGAAGTCAAATCCAGGCTAAAGGAGGAGAGGGAACCAAACCCTCGGCAGAAAAACGGAGCCCAAGGAAGAGAGGTAAACCCTAGCCGTTGTTCTAGCCAAAAGCGGGCCAAAACCAAGAGGGAAGAGGGCTACTAGAGGAAAAGGGGCTGCTGCAGGCCTTTGGAGGAAGGGAGAAGAAGAAATCAGCATCATGGGGAGTTGTTGTCGACTGCCTGAGAAGGAGAAGCCGCAGGAAGCTGTCGGTCCTAGCAGAGGAGAAGGGGAAGCCGTGGCTGTTGGCTTGAGGGGGAGGCATGAGAAGAAGTAGTCAGCGGGAATAGGAGGAGGCGGCAAAAACGGCCTCTGCAGCTTGCGACAAAGGAGCGGGATCGGGAGTCGGCACAATAGCTTTGCGGGAACGGGAAGAGCGGGATTGGGAGAAAGCCTGGGAGCGGGATACGGGAAATAAACGGGGGGGGGGGGGGGTAGCTCGGGTTTAGACTATAAGAGGAATTAGGGTTATTTTATTATTTAATTTTTTATTATTATTATCAATGTTATTATTATTATAACATAAAATCGGGATGTTACATTCTCCTCTACTCAGGAAGTTTCATCCTGAAACTTCCCTGAGAAGCTCTCTGAATGGGGACTCTTAGGGCGAAGATTCAGATAACATTCATTGCAACAAGGTTTGCAGATCAAGGCTTTGGATCAATTGATGTTTCAACAGGCCTACAGTCTTTATAACCCTAGGTAGTGAGAATCTGCTCAATGTAATGAGCTTGACTTAGAGTGACACGTCTATTGTCTACTCTGACTTTCATACCTAATTGTGTATCTACAGGACCAAGGTCCTTCATGTCAAATGATTTTACAAGAGTGGATTTAATATCTCTTACTGCAGCAAGATCTGACCCCAGAATCAATATATCATCCACATATAAGCATATGATGACTGTTTTATTTGACATTGAGCGATGATAGAGGCACTTGTTTGAGAGACTGGACTGAAATCCAACGCTCTTTACCACTTGGTCAAATTTCATGTGTCATATCTTAGGCACTTGCTCGAGCCCATAGATTGATTTGTCTAGTTTGCACACTTTCTTTTTAGATCTTTATGTACATAAATTTCAGGTTGTTTCATGTAGATCTCCTCATCAAGCTCTCCATTCAAGAAGGTTGTCTTCACATCCATCTGATGAACTATTAAGTTCTCGATAGAAGCTATGCCAAAAAGAATCCTAATAGTGGATAGGAGACATACAACTGAATAAACGTCAAAGTAGTCAATTCCCCCTTGTTGTTTATAACTCTTAGCTACTAGAAGTGCTTTATATTTGGCTATAGACCCATCACTATGCAATTTCTTCTTTAGTACCCACTTGCATCATAGGACTTTAGATCCTTTCGGTAGGTCAACTAGATGTCAAGTATTATTTTGTAGCAGCGAGTTCATCTCATCATCGATGACTTCTGCCCACATTAACGCATCTCTAGATCTCATTGCTTCCTGATAGGAGAATGGATCATCCTCTAAGTGGCAGGTGACGAAATTCTCACCAAAGTCCTTAGGGATTCTATCTCTTGTAGATACTCTAAAAGGAACAGGTTCCACCTCTAGAGGTTGGGGAGCAGTGTCAGATGGGCCAACTTCAGGTTCTACTGTAGATTCTGAAATCATGTCAGTAGACCCGGAGACAGTGAAACCATGATCTTTGATAAATTTATGTTCAAATAAAATAGCATCTCTTGACTCTATCACTGTATTAGTGAATAAATCCAGAAACCTGTCAGCTGCACTATCTTCTGCACTACCTAGATAAATGTGGGTCGTTGTTCAAGGTCTTACCTTAGGTCTTGTATTCTTACATAAGTGATACAACCTCAAGTCTTTAGAGTGTCATATCTACAAGGATGGCCATGCCACAACTCATACGGAGTAGAGTTGAGCTTTGAGTGAGACACTCTATTTAGAATGTGATTTGTAGTTAGGACTATTTCCCCCTAAAAGAAATTAGGCATGCCAGCTATGAGGAGCATAGAATTCAACATCTCTATTAAAGTTTTATTCTTACGCTCAGTGATACCATTCGACTAGGGTGAGTAAGGAGCTGTGATTTCTAGAATTATACCTTCAGAGGCACAAAAGTCTCTAAACCCAGTTGCAGTGTACTCTCCTCCTCGATAACTTCTAAATCTCTTAATCTTTAAGTTTAACTGGTTCTCAACACGAGTTTTAAAAATCTTGAAGATCTCAAAGGCTTTATCTTTTAATTTCAATAAGTAAACATGACAATATCTAGAAAAATCGTCGATGAAGGTAATAAGATACTTCATTCCCCCTCTACTGGCATGACTTCAAAAATCACAGAGGTTAGAATATATAAATTCAAGAAGTTGTGTGATCCTAGATACTGACTTGAAAGGATTTCTAGTAATCTTAGTTTGGGCACAAACCTCACACCTATCAAATCAAATAGAAAAATCTAAAGGGATGTTGTGACCCTTAGCTAGATCTCGCATTTTCTTATAGTGCACATGTCTAAGTCTATTATATAATATCTTTGGTTCTATAAGAGCTAAACTCAGTTGATTAATGCACTCATTATCTAGGCTAAGTCTATACATACCATTGATCAGGTAAGCGCAACCAAAGTAGTGAGAATTAACAGTTAACGTCATTATGAAGAGAGGATTAGCTCTGCAGTCCCAACATGAGTAACATCTGCCTCTCCTCCATTGTAGTTTTCAACTTTTTACTTGACCGCTGTGACCTTTGAAAGAAGTCCCCTGTCATTTGTGACCTGACAGGTAGCACCATTGTCCAGCCATCACTCAGACGACGCATTACGGTGACTACACCCAATCATAACCACGAAGGACTTGAGATCAGAGTTGTCGACCACCATGTTCGCCACATTTTGTGGGGCTTTCTCCTTTTATTTCTTCGGACCCGTGCATTTAGCGGCCTAGTGACCCCATTTGCCGCAGTTGTGGCACTTGCCCTTCTTCCTTTTGAGAGAAGGTTTTTTGACCGCCAACGGTGCAGGGGTATCACCCTTAGGTGTCGGGGGCTTCCGAGAAGGCTTACTAGGACGTGAAATGAAGTTGACAACCTGTGAGGGCTGCGCAACCTGCTCCAGGCTTTTCCCAGTAATGTTTTGGTCCTCAATATGAATGAACCTTTTGAGTTCATCCAAACTTATCTTCTCTTTCAGTCTGTGCATCTCGGTCTTAAAAAAGAGCCATTCAGAAGGCAGCTTACTCAGAATCATGAACACAAAGAGGTTGTCGTGAATCTTCGAATGATCATCATCCAGCTTCTGACGCAGGTTGACCAGCTCTAAGAGTTGAGAGGTGATAGACACATTTGCTTTGAATCTGAAGTTGAAGAACGTCTCTCCAATGAGCTACTTTGACGGTCCTTCCTCCTTCTGAAAATGCGCGTTCACGTACCCAATTTCAACGGACCACTTTACATTTGGTGTTCTTTGTTTGTGGCGTTTCTTATTGTTTCATACTTATCTTTTTTGTAACTGCTCTTTTTTGTCGTTAGCTTATTTTTGAGGATCTGGAAATTATCTGCACAGGACCGATTTTTTCATAACAAAGGCTGGATGGCCGGTTTAGTTTTTTTGCCTCTGAATAGTCTCACATCATGGGATTAACTTGCAATTTGAACTATATATTATTTTTGAGGAGAGAATATGTTGAAGCAATCAGAGTGGGCGGGCTATTGACCGGGCGGATTATGCAGAGTAGGCTGCAGGCTTAAGTAGGTGGGCTATGCAGAGCTTGCTTTGAACTAGAAAAGCAATCAAACTTTTTAATAAAAATTTTCAAATTTGTAAGGGTAAAATGGTAAATTCACATTATAGAGTAGGTGTCATATCAAATTTAAAGGTTTAGGACATCACACTATTGTAGCATGATCGAACGTCTAAGATGTTACAACCAAACCAGATTGGACGGTCCGAATTGATCGGATGGTATGGGGAGTAACATGCTATGCACCATAAACTATTTCTTTGTATTATATATATATATGGAATATATAAGCTCAAGCTTTTGTAAGTCTAAAAAAGATTGAGTTGGTTCTCTCATAATACATGTCAGAATTAGACAAATAATATATGCATTTTATAGCCAAAAACGAGATCTACAACTTTTATGTTAAACATTTTTCCAAAATTTGCACGGTTTAACCGGAATCTGGCATGAAAGGTTGTTGACTTGAATTTTGAAATTTATTATTATTATATTCATTTCGAGCAAACAATCTTTCGGGCGAGATTCCGGTCAAACCGTGCCAATTTTGAAAATGTTCAACGTGAAAGTTGTAGATCTCATTGTTGGTTATAAAATACATATATTATTTGCCTAATTACGACATCTATTGTGGGAGAATCAGCGCAACCTTTTTAAAGCTTAAGAAAGTTTGAGCTTATATATGTTATTCTGTATATATATAACGTGAGTTCAATTTTTTATGATTTTGAGCTCCAAATGTTTTTTATTTGAAAAAAATGATCAACATGAAAGTTGTAGATCTCATTTCGGTCTAGAACTTTTATGTTGATCAATTTTTGATTTGAGGCCGTTTAGGCCCCTGATTTAGACCCCAAAAAAGTCACACCTGCAACGAGTCATCCGTACAAATTTTCTGCGTGACTTTTTTTTAGGCTCAAATATGGGGTCAAACCCGCTTCAAATCAAAAAGTATTCAACATGAAAGTTGTATATCTCAATGAGATCTACAACTTACATGTTGATCACTTTTTCAAAGAAGATACATTTGGGACTCAAAATCTCAAAACACACGTATCATACTATACATGATTCACACTATAATGACTCTCAATGATGAAAAGAGCATCACCATCTCTGTCAACCTTTAATTCGAGTGGGACTAACTGCCTAGCGTACGATGCTTAGTACAAATGTTGTGATGTCATTTTCTTAGAGGGAATGGTTGCCCCCTTTCATAAGTAAAGTTTATGAAAGATGATGCAAGTAGGGTGAATATGTAATCTCTAGCTTGAGAGGCAAAATGAGGGGGAAGAATTTTTTTCTTATTGTGGGTCACTAAGTCGGGCCGGGTACACGCAAACAGTCAAATGAAAATCAAACAGGAATGATAAGAGACATTTTGAACATGAAAAGTCCCAAAATGGTGAAATACTACGTGTTCGGATCTGTGTCGGGCCAAAGTCTACCATATCCCTTTTGTTTACAAGTATTTGAGTTATTTTGAGGGTGACAGGTCACCTCTCCGTTACAAGATTCGGGTGTAGAGAAACAAAAAATAGCTAAGTTCATGAAGCCTTGAAGAGTGCGTACTCCACATGAGCTTCCACGAGTGTGTTCTCATGATCTAGCTCTTTCCTTCGCCTGCTGCTACGTCAATGATCGGGTTGAGCGTGAGCGTACTAGAGAGGGAGCAGAGCGAAATTCAAGTGATGGAACAAGCTAAGTCTCACGTTCTCGTCAGAAAACTTCAGAGCTCTCTCTAATATCTCATGCATGTGTGTGTGCGCCGCTTGGGCTCTGCATTCTTGTGTCCGGCGACGGTTACTTGTGCGCGGAGCGAGCCCTATTCAGGGAGGCTTTGAGGTCGTCCGAGCGAGCGTGGTTTGTGCACATGGCTTACTTGGTCGAGTCGCCTGGGTTAAGCGCTTCGGCCCGGTCCCACTCGAATATACTGAGGGGAACCCATCAAAACTTAATTTATTCAAAAATAATAATCATTCTTTAGTAGCACTTTGACATTTTTATAAATAAAATTATGCTCAACGGCCCTTCTATTTTGGCTTGCAGGATCTATGCTATATATACAGGCACTATTAAATTAGAGAAATCATCTTTAGTAAAACATTCATCTTCTCATTTTTATTTTTTCTTTATTATAATTTTTATATTTATTAAAAGTTGCTTTAATTTATGTTTACTTAATTTATAATTTTAAGATATATATCTATTATTATAATGACAGATGAGTGGTGTAACATTTATTGTGCAATTTTAGCTCTTTTTATATTACAAATTTTACATTTAAAAAATAATTTTAATTTATGTTTTCTTATTTATTTTATAAAATGCATCATCACTCACTCAATTCCTATTATGAATAACAAGTGACAGGCACGAGGCTCTGTCCCTACAGCCAGCCACAACAATATACATTTGCGTGACATTATCATGGCCACGACTTTGTCTCTGTGCGACGGCACTCTCGCCACTCGCAATCCTCCGAGTGTTATATGATACGCCCAAATAAGTATACGTAAATTACGCAAATGCACGTGTCAGATAAAATAATATAAAGTGAATAAAAATCTTTCCCACGGAGAGGTGATTAATTTAACACTAGCAAATACTAGCTACCATTTTTTTAAATTCAAGTGAATAAATTTAAAGTGTTTTGAAATTAAATTATAACTCTAAGAAAAATTAACGACGACTTATTAAAACTACTTTTTATCAACTGGTGGAAAAACGGTCTTGTATTTTGATTTCTTAACTCTATTATGATTGATCAATAAAAAATATTTATGAGAGAACTTGGTGCTTTTCCTGCAACTATTTTAAAGCAGAGATCTGATCTCTTGATATCGAAAATCATTATATCTCTTATTTCCTTGTCATCTCTAACTCAGGTTAAACAAAAAATATTAATAATAGTAAAAATCAAGTTGTTAACGTACATGTGAAATGTCTTTCTCTCTTCTACGCTATATTAAGTTGATGATAAACTTACACCTCTGCTCTTTCGAATCTCGATGCATGCGTAGTAAAACGGGACCGAAAACTTTGGTTAAAGATTTACACAACTCATCTCTCGAATCTTACCGCGTAGTAAAATAATTTTCATTCATATTTTCACATATCTCATCTCTCGAATCTCGAAACGGAGAATAAAATAAAAATATAATCCAAAAATTTTACCATCAAGATCAAAAATTCAATAAAAAAATCACACCAAAATTCTCATAAGAAAATAAAAATAGAGATCACATCAAAATAGAACAAAGTACTTCCAAAATACAAAATCTAGGGAATTAGTTCATGATTTGAGAAATCCATCAAAAAATTAAAGAATCTTACAAGACATAATGTTTAGAGACCTAGACGTTGCCGGAAATTCTACCCAAACGCGCGCAAAATCCCACTTTAATGAAGATCTGTACGGCTCCTCCATCTTCTATTGCAAACTCTAGTTATCCTCTCTTGAATAATTTGAATATGATAAAAAAGATGTCATTTTAATTTTCCTTAGCCCTTTTATAGATATTTCTCCCTCAAAAAAATATTTTAAATGTTGAATAGATGCCTTCTTTAGCCTTTTAAAGTAGCCCAAATTTGAATATTTTTGGAATTAAAATTTCTATTCTCACGCATATGTTGCAACAATTTCTGCACTATAAAAATGTGTTGTAACATATTTTCTGCATTTCTACAAACTGCTCTAAACTGCAATTAAATTGTGGCAACTCTTCTGTAACTTTTTCCTAAACTTCAAAAAAGCTCTACCTTTGACTCTTTGGGATGGATTCTTTGAAAATCCTACATAAAAAACAAATTAAAATGACAATGATATCCACAATTTCACTAAATACTAAATTACTTGTATTTAATATTTTTTACTCAAATTTATCAAATATTTTAATCAAAAAGATAGTAATTAAAGAAAAAGATAACTTTTTTTTGAGAAGTTATCATTATACTATGTTCGCCGCTCACTTTTACGGTGTGCATGAAAGTTTGCGTGCAATAGAGAGTAAATTTTTTATTGTAGTTAAAGGACTTTGTTTATATGAGAGTATATTTTTTAAAATTAAAAAATCACATAAATTTTTAAAATTGGAATATTTTAATAAAAAGGGGGTAAAATTAGAAATTGAATGTTTAACCAAAGATTGTTTTCCTTTTAATATAGTATAGATATTAGCCAATACAAAACCGTCATTTCACTCAATGGATCCCACCATCACAGCTTAATTACTTTGGGCGCTGATATCAACACCGTATTTTTGATTATCCACACTCAAAATTTGAGTTTTTTTGGACTTTTAGAATTCCAATTAGCAAGCACTGCACAAAAATTATTCCTTATTCGGCCTCACCCCTCTCGTGCTTCAGCCTTCCCTCCAAACCGTGATTCTGCCGGCTACCCTTCCTCCTCTCTTTCTGTCCGTCTTGAAGGGCTATAAATCCGGTAATTTCGCCTCCATCATTTTCCAAGCAGCGTTCTTTATCTCGAGGCATTCTTCTCCATTATCTGGCGGCTATCTTTTCCACATCCGACGATCTCTCTTCCTCTTGGTGGCGATGCTCCTCTATTCCACGATTTTGAAGCACCCATTCTGTAAAAATTTCTATTAAGCGAAAAATGGGATAGATCGCAGGAACACTCAACCATAACCAAAGCCAAATAGACCAGATGCAGATAGAAGAGTAAGAGAAACTTGTACTATCAAAATTCTTTATAGCACGAGGTATACATTGTGAGACATGATTCGCCAATATACCCGATGAAAACAAAAACATACAAGCAAAAGTAAACCGGGTGGACTGATAACAGTAACCTCCGAAGTCGCCTAATCGCAAAAGTTGTCCGCTGAAATCGTCATGTCGCCAAACTGTAACTTAACTATGTGGATTTCCCGTTATTGAATATTGAAGAAACCTGTCCACTTCTACAAGCCTCCTGACAGCAAGGTTGCCTAGTTGCCAGAACCGTAAACAAACAGATCTGCTATTGAACTGAACAGAGTCAAACTGACAGAGACAGGCTGACTTATTGAATTAGGAAAACTTTGCCAAAGAGAAGACCGTCTGGCCGCAAGTCGCAACCTGCTGCAACTCGCTGACTATTATCCGCTAAGCCGCACTGAACCCTGATTGCTGTCAGAACCATGTTCCTGGTCGCCCAGTGCTAGCCGCACAATCTGCAATACATCAAAATCGGTTAACCTTTCTCTAAGCCACACGGTTAAAAAAACCAGACCGCGAGTTTTTACCCAAGATTCAAAGCTTACTATTCATATTATAAATGACGAGTATTGGGCCCCTATTTATAGGGAAGTGAAGGGTGTGCGGCCACCGCCCATGCGATAGGGTAACCGCTCATCAATGTGCGTCTAGCCGCACCAGATCGCACAAGAGTGCGGGCAAAAGGACATACTGAACAAGATAATCTGCAAGTCGCCGCAAACTCCACATCCAGACCGCGCAAAACATGCGGACTCGACAATCTAGGCAACAACCGGACTTGGCACAATACCGTGACCAAGTCCAAACCTCCAGCGGTCTCTGGCTGAACTTTGCGCAAACTCAACACAGGCGGACTCCGCCATCCGCGAGCACAACAACAGCCAGACTCCACAATTCGCGATAACACAGGTAGACTCAACACAGGCGGACTTCCGCAATCTGCGAGCACAACATCAGTCAGACAACCCTCCATAATAGCGGACACTGCAGTCTCCAGAACCAAAATGCGCCGGTCTCCAAATTAAATCAGAACAAGACCACGCCGATCTCCAGAACAAGAACGCGTCGGTCTCCAAAACAGACCGAGCCACCAAAAAACAAGACCAATACCAGACCACAAGCTTAGAACCATGCCGGTCTTGGCAAACTCCGGATGATTTTGCCACATCTACGGTAAGACCAGGGGCAGAACTAGGACTTCCGAGAAGCTCAGGCACAATTAATTTAGAATAAAAAAATAATTGTTGAAATAACCAGTTTGAACGAGATTGTCACAATCCTTTGCTATGTTGACTTCCTAATTGGAGCTCATTTGCCAAAAATTGCTCCCAAGCTCACTCTAGTGGACTTTTACTAAAGAAAGAGTCGAGATTAAACACATTTTTTATTTATTGTTTGCTCTAGTCATTTTAGTATAGAATGATTTTTTGCACATAAAATTTTTTTGAACGGGAAGAACCTAAACAACTAATTAGCATGATAAATCTTACCTAAGCATAAGCTCTCAATGAAATCATCCACCGCGACATGCATCGGGATACAACAACTCACAGTCTTGTTCTCTTTGTCGAGCACAGCTAAAACCTTGCAAAAAGAGAACATATGAGGAAGTCAAATAATTAAAGAAGGCTTAACTATGAAAGAAGCAACCCATCCAGAATCTTGAAAAATTTCTAAGAAACTTTACATAACCATAAGAAAACAATCATCACAAAAAGTAGTTCAATATTATATATGACTATCAAGCTTTGAAATAAGATGTGAATGGATACTGCATCTTTGAAAGGGCAAACATTTTAGAAGATACGAAGCTTTTGTCTAAATTAAATTAGCAAACTATATGTTCATAGCATTCATCATATATTGAAAACAAACAAATGACTGCACTGAAAATTGATTAGAAGATCTATGAAGATGAACCTTAATAAGTGAACTTGTAAGCAGTTTCTTTCAGGAAATTGAACAAATATTTAGCAAGTAACTAATTATTTTGAAGAAATATTTCACAAAAACATAAGATACAGTTTTCCAAAGGATCAAACATTTATTATTGCCTCTTCTCAGAAAGAACTAACAAAGAAGTATGTGTTTGGTCAATATGATTTTGAATTTGGAGAGTGAAGAACTTATCAGGAAGAATTTGATGTTGGGTAGACTAGTGGTGCTCAGAAACTATGACTCTAGGTATGGGTGCAGGGGTGACACACTAATGCAATGCTACATGCAAGGTGGCCGTCGGTCGGCAACGACAATTACTATAAGCAATGAAATTAATAACGACACACAAATAGTTGAAATAAAGAAACAAATAATTAATTTTAGCAATCTGGCAACGACTTCCTCCGCTCGGAGGGCCAAAGCAAGCGCCTGACGAATAAATCCACAGACAATTAATAGCATAAAAAGAAATAACTACCACACAACCGTAATCGCAACACAATATAGATAAACAACCAAATGAAAATGTCAAGTTACAGAACACAATACCATAAAAGCTCACAACGTAGAGGGCTGAACCGAGGCACTGGAGAATCGGAGGGTCCGGATGCGTAGATCGGCGATCAGAAATGGATCCGGTGGAGTGGTGGTGGGGAGGTGGCTATCCAAGGCGAAAAATGAGGGAAACGGGCCGGAAATGGAAAGATCCAGCCACTAGAGGATGGATTCGGGTGTGGGTGGATAGATCCGATATTTGACGGCGGATCCGGGTGACGGGGTGATGGATCTCGAAGGAAATAAGGGATTTGCGGACGGTAGCACTAGATTAAAAATAGATCTAGGGTTTTCGGAGCGATGAGAGGTGGATCCACAAAGGGGAAGGGGGAGGAGTGGCCGGCTAGGGCAGGCCGGGCCTTAGGGGGGCGGTTTTTGAGGAGAAGAGGGGAGGTCAGGGGGCTGGAGGGCTGGCAGCAGGCCGGCGATTTTAGGGCAGCAGGGGGTTGGCGGCTGGAATCTGGTGGTGGTGGTGGGGGGGGGGGGGAACTATATTATATAAATAGTGAATTTCATAAGTGAACAGTAACTCAAATGATGAACATGAATCTGCTGTTGGAGTTAAGGCGGCTGTAGGAGTGATTCCGGATGGTGGACAAGGGGAGGGGAGAGTGGAAAATGATGGAAGGGGTTGGGGGTTTGGGGCCCAAAACGCATCCTCGTCTCTGCTCCGCATCAGAAGACTAGAAGAATGCAGACATGCTGGGAGGAGGAAGAAGACTATAAGAAGACTAGCACTCTAGCAGAGCAAAGAACTGATAGAAGAAATATGCAGAAAACGAAATAAAAAACAGAGCTCGGAGTCGGTAGTCACAACTCTCAAATGAAACGCAGAAAGGCAAAAAGGAAAAGGGCGTCCACCTACCGGGCTAGGGCTTCGACGCCACCAGTTATCGCAGACGCAGAGGCTAGAGGGTCGAGCCGCCGAAGAGGGAAATGAAGAGGGATGTCAGTCGGAAGATCGCCAGTCGGCTCGTCCCCCGTCCCCGTCGGTTCGTCCCGTGCAGCGTCGCTGTGTTGGCCGCCAGAAGGGAAGAAAAGGAAAACACAAAATAGAGAGATGCGGATGCCCTGGCCCTTGGCGGGATTTAGTGAAATTCACGGTCGGGCACGTGCCCGACCGTGTCCTAAGCTAGGTCCGCCAGTGGGTAAGACATCCATAACCGCCCGGATACAAACCTGTGAACTTGCTGAGACAGACCGCAGAAACACTAGCCGAACTTACTAGTCGCCAACATGCTAACCGCCGTATTTGTGGATAGTCAATTTAAATAAATAATGTTTGTGGATAGCCACAAATGCTAATAGTCAAAACTGCACAGCTAATACCCTTACTTTTTCTTCAACAAAAATGAGGAACGGTTCCCACAATTTCAACATTTTTATTCGCCAACGGGTTTCTAAATTGGTCAACCGAGCACACTCATAGGCTTACAATTTGCAATTTTACAATCCGGTTGACTTCAATTTGGTGGTAAACAGTCAGCATTGACGGCTCAATTTTTTTTTTTTTGGAGAAATGAAAATGCTAATTTCATTTTCATTTACGTCAAAAAAGATTATACAGACTATTTTAAAGTGATTTATCTACTTTTTATTCTCCAATAAATATCAAATATATATTACATATAATAATAAATAGAGCTCTAGGGGCATTGAGTCATTCCAATTGCAAACTCTATCAATGATAGATGTGATGGAGAGTTGTTGCAGGTCACTACGATTTTCTCGGTACAGTCAAATAAAAATCAAGCGGTAACGTCACGATCATATTTGTGAAAATTTACACTGGTTGAATTTGCACTCGATCAAAATCCACTAGATTCTTTGAATTTACAAGAATTTAGATCTTCGGAGCGTGACAGTCCACCGCTCTGCTTACAAACCTTGAAGAAAAATAATTGAGAAAAAAAGATCAAGTCAACGTAGCCGAAGTGTTCACGAGAGCGTTTTCCTATGTCTTCTTCTATGCATGTTGAAGTATTCACATGAGCGTTGAGAGCAAGCATATTTGAGAGTGACCAGAGGGAACTTGGAGCGAAGGAACGATCTAAGTCTCATGCACGTCCTCGCCGGAAAATCTCAAAACTCTCTTATGTCTCTCTGGCCTCTGGTTGCTTCCTCATGAACTAACGCGGTAGCGTTTTAGCCCAATTAAACAGAGCCAAGTCTACTTAATTACTATAATTAATGATCTTACAATATATACTTTATGGCGCTTTCCATGATTTTTTCTACTTTATTATCTCTATATATATATATATTTATTTTCCTCTGTTAAATATTCCAAACTGTCTTAGATTTCTCTAATAATTAAGAACATAATTGCGATCACTCACGAAGAACTGTCCCTCGCGCGAGATAGAAAGGACATAAATTAATTAACGGTCAACCCGACTATGTATTAAGTGACGTCATACAAAGCGCTGCAGGATTCAAATATTAATTAGAATCTGATATATGGTATGGATGAAGGCAAAATAATTTGTCACCACCATATATATTTTCACATGCGGCATGACGTGGGCAGCAGAAGTAGAGTGAAAAGCTCACCTGGCTCAAATATAAAGCTGATCAGAAGATTACTGGAAAAAGAAGAAAAGAAGAAGAGATGGAGGCCGATAGATGGAACGAGCCATCGAGCGAGCGAGCGAGGCAATATTAATTAAGAGATGCAAGTACCATTGCATGCATGGCCTTGATCCATGCCCACAAATATAGCCGGTGTCAGCGCCCATAAAGTTTGTTTTGGACTTTTTAACAAACAGGTCAGTGGCCGGGGGGCAATTAAACGGAAATGGAGAGAGAGAGATATGAAAGAAGACAAATTAATTAGTGAGGGTGTGAGGGCACTAGCTAGCTAGCCAGCTAGCTAGCTAGAAGACCAAAGGTCGCTTCCATCATCCATCCTCCAATGGAGACTACCGGCCTATATATCATATGATATCTATGACTATGCTGCTAGGTAGCTAGTAGCTGCTGCTGCTGCTGCTGCAGCGGCCTTTGAATTGAATTGAATTGAAAGTTTTAGCATGCAGCTGTGGTAGAGGCTATGGCGGGCGGTGGTAGCAATTTCTGTTTCGCTGCTTGAAACTGATCTCGAGCCGCGGGCGCAACAGATTTATTACTTTTCCATCTTCAAGTTTTGTCATTTGGGTGATATTTTGGGGAATGGGGTTGCGGGGCTTTCAATTCTGTAATCAGCTCCCATCAATGCGAGCCATTGCAGCTGGACGACACCCGCATCCAGCCATCGGCCACCAATTGAACAAAAACAACAAGCGCCTACATATATATATATATATATGCATGGCTTCTTTTTCTTCTTCTCGGCTCGACTCTGAACCGGCCGGACCGGATTTCACTGGGGACGTATTTATTTTGTGATTAAAATTAAATGAAAGAATATTACTATATATTCCCATAGATCTGATCCTTGAAGATCTTAGAAGAATGTGAAAAGAAGCGGCGGGGCTCACGCATGTGCTCGTGAATCCTGCTGTATTTCTCTGTCACCGGCGGGAAACGCTGTTCAACGGAAAGCAAGTGAGAGAGAAATTGACAGCTTGGCGGCATGGCTGAGAACGTGATCAAGAACAGAAAAAATTTTAGGTAAATTACTCTCATTTAAAAATAGGTGCTGTATTAAATACTCACATTTAATATTCACAGTTGATTTCCTACAGAAATAACACGATTGATCGAAATACTGAACAACGATCAGAATCGAAATACTGAATAACGGTCAGAATTTAATACCGTATAGGCCGAAGAATAACAGATCAACCTAACTGAGCATCTATTTTTAATTAATTAGGCGAAAGAAACCCATTAAAATTTTTTCAGAGTGAAGACCACTGTGTTGACGATCGATCGATGGGACACCTCTATTTACTACGTGCTATAATATAACACGCCATCATCACCTTCCTCCTCTCTCTCTCTCTAGATCTCTCTAGATCTCTCTAGATCTCTCTACTTCAGTCGGTCTCTCTCTAGATGTCTTTTTCTCTCTCTCCTCTGCTCATGATGCTCGTCTTCGCCATCATGTTTGTGCATGATATTTAGTTAATAAAAGTGGACAAAAAGTAACAGCTTTGTCTTTTTTGTTGCATCCTGTTTTACAGATTTTCTTCCCATGCTGATCACATTTTATCCATGATGACGACGATGATTTTCAGATTACAAGACGGACCCGCAAAGTCACTAATCTCTCTCTCTCTCTAGCTCAACTTTTAATCTCTCTGAGAAAATTCAAAAACAGAAGCGAGAAATTCGTTCGGAATAGGAATTTAAAGGTCAAGCCGTTGGATCGTAGCTCTGAGATGGCTACCGTTTGGCTCCGTGTTTTTGATGCCAAGAAAAAAATACTATTATTGCAGGTCATCCGTGTTAATGCGCTCGAAGCATTCCGTGTGACTGTCAAGTTTGAAACGATCTCCATGTTGCCCCCAGCATGAGTATTTATAAGCGTAATCCTAAATCCCCGACGACGGGTTATTGGATGTACGCCAACCGGATTCTAAATCTAACTCATTAAGCACATGTCACATCTAATCAATATACCTCAATAATCTCCTCTTATATTGTATATATACAGATGTTAACACAAAACATGTTACTTTAAGCAAAAAATTAATAACGACCAAACATGAGTTTTTCCAGAAAACATAAATATGAGTTTTTTAGATAACTGATAAAGCTAAACTCAAACCAATATTCCAAACATGAAAATAAACAGAAAAGAAAAACTCAAACTGATAATTGATCTATGCAAACAATATATCATCTTCATCCGAGTCAAAATCAATTTTCTCTTCTTCAATCTACATTTAATATGCAAATAATTACAACAAGAATGTAATGAGACACATCTCTATAAATTCAGACATTTGCTATCAAAAGTAAATTGATTAGTTCTAGCAGTAAAAGAACTTAATACTCTAATCAGGAAAAAAAATCACAAATCAACACCTCTATTTAATTTACAAAAAATTAGAAAATTGATTTCAAAAAATCAAATAATGTTCCTTCGATTATTAACACTACAAGAAAAATGCTAATTAGTGAGGAGAGAAATTCGTTGCTAAATGATACAATTCCTTCCTAATTATAATTAGAAACGAATTCATAAACAAAAAAAAACCATAGCAAATATGACCCTAGTTAAATTTAGGAAGGATGATTTTCCTTGTTGATTTGCAACAAATTTTTAAGAAGGAGAAATAGCCTTTCTAGTTTATAACGTTTTTTAGCAAGGGAAATGGTTTGCTTGCTAATTTTTTAATTTAAATTATAATAAATAAATATTTTAAAAACCAGCAAAATACTCTACCTTGCGGATCCCATGGGGCTCGAACCCTGTCCAATTCATTTGGAAATCTTTAACACATAAGAGCTACCACTAAGCCAAAGTAGTTACATTAATTATATTCGAAAAGTTTTATATATGTTGTAAATGAGCATATATTAAATAAGTATTATTGTATTATATATATAATATATAAGTAAATATAATTTGTCTTTGTATATATATTTTAGGAGTACTTATCTCCTTAATTATCTTACGCACACACAAATATATAATATATATAATCTCATTCATATAAGTTAATAAATCATTTTAAATTAAAATTTAAGATGAATATTTTTGCTAATAATAATATCATTTATCTTCAATTTTTGCAAAATGATAAGATAATTTTATTACCAATTTAAATTCTTTTATATATTTTGAGCTATAAATTTTAAGAATAAAGTTATCCCAAATTTTGTTTTCATATATTCGATCAATGAAATGAATAACTATGTATATTTAAAATCAACATTTTAATTTTATCACATATATTAATTAGCAAGGAAAGTTAGAAAGAAAAAATAATTTTAAGATAATTAACAATAAATTTAGCGATAACAACAAATTTTTTATCAAATATAAAATTAGAAACAAAATTTTTTGTTGCTAAATTAGCAACACATTTTTTGCCACCAAACTATTTGTAGCTAATTTAACAACAAAAAACTCTCCTTTCAAATTTTGTAGATGAGAAAATATTGTGATCCCTTGCAAAATTTGTTGTTAATTATCAAGAAAATTTTAAGCGTTTCTAAATTTCGTAGCTAATTTGTATTTTTGTTGTAGTGTAAGATTATTATTAATCATTTCACAATTGTGTTATATCATCAGGTTAAGAATGATACAACAAGTTGTGACTATTATATCATCAAGTTTGAAATGATATAACTAATAATCATAATATCAGAGCACATATCAGCAACTTCAGTATTTTTTTTGGAATGATATAAAAATCAGTCTTTGAATAAAATAATTACGTAAGTCATCATGTTTGAAATGATTGAAAACTATTCATCTATAGCTTTCATCAGATAGCATCTGAAATACTCGGTATACTCAACTCTAGATGTTTGAATGTAAGCAGACTACGACTCTAAAATTTAAAACATAAGCAAGAGAGTAAGTCCTACTACATGGACTTTATTCTCATCTCCCCCCGATGTTTTAGTTGTTAGAACCTTATATAAGCTCTTGGTAAGGACATCTGCTACATTATCTTTTGATCTCATGTCTAAAAGGGAGATTATCCCCTGACTAGTGAGATGGGTCAGCCAAGCCTATTTCATCCTAAGCTGTTTTTGCTTTCCATTGAACAACGTATTTGTAGCAATGGTGTTTGTGACGTGATTGCCACAAAAGATTGAAATATAGTGCATTTTCATACTCTCATTGGAATGCCCATTATCTGATCTCTTATCCACTATACTTCTTCTCCTGCTGAAGCGAGAGCATAGAGTTCTAGTTCCATATAGGATAGTGCAATGCACGTCTGCCTTTTTGACTTATAAGCTACTACTGCTTCTCTTAGTGTAAACACAAAACCACTAGTGGATATACTATTAGCAATTTCTGAGTACCAGGAGGCGCCAGAATATCCCGCAAGCACAGAAGGATGTCGACTATAACATAAAGCATACTTCTCGGTATACTTTAAGTATGTCAGTAGACTTTCTAAGTCATCCTAGTGGCCATTCCCAGGGTTACTTGTAAATCTACTTAACATGTCGACCATAAAGGCTATGTCAGGTCTAGCGCAGATTGTAGCATACATGAGACTTCCTATGAGTTTGGAGTAATCCAACTGTCTAATAATGAACCTTCATTCGATTTCAGTCTATTGTTGTAGTCGTATGAAGTCTCAATCTTTTTGTTATTATCATAACCCCACTTCCCAAGTAGATTTCTAACGTAGTGACTCTACTTAGGGTAATACCCTTTTCAGTGAAGTTCACTCCCATTCTTAGGATGGTTTTCACCACACCTTAGACTGTTATGCTAAATTATGCCGTCAAAGCAACTTTCACGTATTCCACCTCAGACTAATCAGTACTCAGAGTTAGCATGTCATCAATATACAAGCATACAATTACAACTTTATCTGAACTTGTTCTTACGTACAGAAATTTATTAGATATGCTAGATTTAAAACTCATGTCTTTAACACAAGTGTCAAATTTCTCGTGCTACAATTTAGGTACTTGCTTCAATCTGTATAGTGACTTAATCAACTTACAGATCTTATTTTTTATACCTTTTATGACAAACCCTTCAGGTTTGTGTATATAGATATCCTCAGTCAAATCTCCATTAAGAAATGCAGTATTGGCATCCATCTGATGAACGATAAAATGTTCAATAGATGTTAATGCAAGAAGAATCCTAATTATCACAATGTGACAAACATGTGAGTATATATCAAAGTAGTATATACCACTCACTTGAGTGAAGCCTTTGTAACTAGACGTGCTTTGTATTTGACAATACTCCCATCAGGATACATCTTCTTTTTCAGGACTCACTTACTACCAATACTTCTAACCCTTTTGGGCAAACCAACCTAGGTCCAAGTGCGATTTTGCAGGAAAGAATTCATCTCATTAGCTATGGTTTCTTTCCATAATAGAGAATCATAAGATCACATCGCTTCCTTATAAGTAGATGGAACAGATTCCAATTAATAAATCACAAAGTCTGTACAGAAGCTTTTAAGCACTCATTCTCTATTAGATAACCTTTTAGATGCTAAATCACTAGTATTTATGGGCTCACTATTAGAGATTCTTTATCCTTGCTCAACCGTAGTCTCAGTACTAGCCTATGCCAGACCTAGAAGCGCCAAGTTTTTATTTTAAAAAAACTTTTCATCAAATAAAACTACATCTCTAGATTCTTTTACAGTATTAGTTGAAAGATCTAAAAATCTGTCTGCAGCACTATCCTCTACACATCCTAGATAGATGTGAGTGTTTGTCCTATGTCCAATCTTAGTTCCTCTAGAGTCAAGTATCATAACATAAGTGATACAGCCCTAGACCTTAAGATTATCAAATCTAAGAGGTCTCTTAAATCAATGCTCATATGGTGTTTGCTTCGACTTCGCATGAGAAACTTTATTAAGAATGTGATTTGACGTGAGGACGGCTTCACCCCAATAGGTCGCAGGTATGCCAGCAGTTAACAACATGGAATTCAATATTTTTGTTAAAGCCCTATTTTTACTCTCGATGATACTGTTGGATTGTGGTAAATACAGAGCAGTGGTTTAGGGGATTATGCAATTGTTGGCAAAAAAAATCTCTAAACTCCCCGAAGACATATTCTCCTCCTCTATCACTACTTAGCCTTTTTATCTCTTTGTCATCCTGCTAGTTTTAGTAACTGCGGGTGCACTGGTGGGTGGTCTAGTCTTTCCAGGCTTAAACTTACGCGTAAGGTGTGTGATCATATTAGCGGCAGAGCTCTGCTTACTAACCACCTCGATCCATAACGTGCCTAGTCCAGTTCCCATCCTCAATGCAGATGAAGCGCTTGAGGTATTTCAGACTGACCTGCATTTTTTCGATACATCTCAGTCTTGAAGAAGTATCATGCCGATGACAGCTTGAAAATTATGGCTCCTGCAACAAACCTATCTGTCAGAGGGATGTTTTCACTGTTCAGCTTGTCCACGAGAGTTTCAAAATCTACAACCTGAGGAAGTATCTCCCTGTCTTCATTGAAGGTGAAGGCCATAAACTTGTCCTCCAAGTGCATCTTGGGCATGTTCTCTTCCTCTTTAAACTACTGCTCCAGTGCATCTCAAATCTCCTTTACAATTTTCATCTTGTTGTACATCTCGGCCAGTCTATTGGAGAGACAATTGAGGAGGTAATCACGACAAAAATATTCGTCGTTGATCCAGTGATCCTCATCTCTCCTCCTTTAAAAGACTCAAAATCAGACTGCACTGTGTAAAAGATATTCAAGTATTTCATGTTGAACTGCATGTTCCGCTTCTAGGCATTAAACTATGAGTTTGAAAATATCTCCAACTTGATCATCAGCACATGAGATGAGAGGTTGCTTCCCTTCAACATTGTGGGCTCCTTCCAAGAAACATGGAGCTCCACTAGCAACCTAAAATGTGAGCAGTAAAATAAAAAAGAGATCACCTGAGCGTGTTGACGACCAAGTCTTTGGATCCAATCCAAGAAAAATTAGTTGCTTTCCAAGTAGCACAAAGAAGAGAGTAGTGCTCCTCCAAACCACAACGAGAAGTAATCCTCCAGGATCATAACCTTCCTCAGATCTCAATCCAATGAAGAAAGATCCACTGCAGCAGTGCAAAGGGAGACGAGAAGCTCTCCGTTAATAGAGATCTGAAAATCTGACGAGAGAGAACGTCACATTGGTAGAGGTCTCCTTCCTCAATCTCAGATCTAGATCTGAAAATCCGGAGGAAGGATGACAAATGAAATTGCGCTTAGAAGCTTCAACCTCCTTCTGATTGGCAGAGACAAGCATCACAGATATCTACAAGAAATCTCTGATCTTCTCAATTTTTACTCTTCCTGATCTTTCGATCTTCTTCTCGATCTAGTTCAGGAAGAACAACGAGCAACAACCGGCTTCGATTTCTGTCTCTCCAGCAACGGAGCATATCCCAGCAACGCAAACTCACACCGATCGGATTTGCATACCTCTACGACGGGGAGAATTATAAATCGCGAACGGCGACCGATCTAGATGGCGACCTGTTCCTCTCAATCGATCGAGCGGTGGGATCTAGACGGCATCGCTGGAAATTGCAAACGACGATTGGCCGGAGGTTCAGGAGAATAGCAATAGCTGGATCTTCCTTGCAGGCAGCGTTGTTGAGATTTTGCACAAGAGCAGAGACTAATTTTGTGGAAAACCAAGAGCGACCAGCGCTATACCTCTTCTTTGATCTTTGACGGCGGAAGCTTGCGACGAGAATGTCCTTCCGACAGCAATGGAGAGGAAATCACAAGCGACGGATTAAATCCACGATCGTGTCTAGATCGTCAGAGAAAGTGGCCGTTTTTTCTCTTGAGCAGCGACACAGACGAGAATCAAGAGAGATTTTTTATTCAAATGAGAGTGGCGGCGGAAAAACACACGGGAGCAGGGGCTAGGGCGCATAAAAGAAAACTCTGAGAATGTTAATGCGGGTGAAGCATCCCGTGTGGCCGTCAAGTTTGGAACGACCTCCACGTTGCCCCCAACAGAGGTATTTATAGTCGCAATCCTAAATCCTTGATGTCGGGTTTTTAGATGACATCCAGATCATAAACCTAACTCGTTAAGCACCTGTCACATCTAATCAATATACCTCAACAACCCAGTCTTTCTCTGGTACGGAGAAATCAGACCGCCTAAGTTCGGAATTGGACAGAATGCACAAACAGTCAAAGTAAACGACAATAAATGACAAGAGACTTTTTTTGACATGATAAATCTGGAAAGAGAGAAAAATCATGTGACTGGATCTGTGCCGAAAAAAAATCCACTAGTTCTTTTGAGTTTACAGGGATTGAGATTTAATCTTGGAGGGCGACAACCGCTTCTCCGTAACAATTGCAATGTACCAAAAAGGGTGGAAAAGGAGCGAAGTTCTTGGAGCCTCAGTGAAAGCGATCCGGCCTTGGAATGTTGCTGAGTTCACGAAATCTTGGTGGAGCGTTCCGACTGGAAAAATCCCTAAGTCCACGGAGCTTTGGAGAGAGCGCTCTCATTGAACCGGAGCATTGATGGGAGTGCTCTCGCAGAGGCGGATGTTGTGACTTGACGCTTGTTGGAGCCTTGCCGTAAGAAGAGCACGGAGCGAATTCCTAAGCAGAGAATCAGCCTAAATCCACGATCTCACCAGAAAACCTCAGAGCTCTCTCTTGCCTCTGGAGTTACTTGTCTTTAAATGAAGGCCTAGTGGTCTATTTATAGTTTTTTGGAGGGATACGTCGGTAATTGTGCTGGGACGGAATTTTATGTTGGCAATGACGTCGCTTAATTTCGGTCACCTGGATCGCAAATTTTAGTGAAATAGCGAAAGTGCCCCCCCCCCCCCACCCCCTGGGCGGCCCGGGTAGTTTGCCCGGCGGCGGCGGTGGCCGACGACGTCCAAAGGGGGTGAAGGCGGTCGGCGGTGGCGGTGGACGCCGGAAGCGCGCGCGAGCTCTTGCGCATGCCCGTGAGGTGTGCATGTGGGGTGTGATGAGCATGCACTTGGGCGATGTGCGCGTGCGCTCGGGTGTCGTGCGTGCTTGGGCAATGCACTAGCGTGTATGTGCCTTGAGGGGAATTTTGGGCTCCTTCAGGCGAGCTTGGTCCTTGCGTGTTTTAATTGAAGTGCTACCAGTTTGGCTCGGTAATTTCAGGGGGAACCCCATCAACTGTGTTTGAACGTAAAAGTAAATCTAAGAGTATTTTCTACTTCAAAACCTGTAATTAATACCCAAAAAATTTTCAAAATCTACTTTAAATCTATCTCAAAATCAAAATGTTACCTAGAAATCACCATTAAAATAGATAGGACCTTCAAAATGCAAACCTAGAGAAGATCTATATTTAAAATTTGTAAAGAAATTTGGAATTTTACCCTTGATCTCAAGCTTCCGCTGGCGAAACTGTGCTGAACTAGTGAAAGGGTTGCTGGAAAAATGAGGGTGAAATCAGATTTGAGAATCAACATTCTCAAAGTTTTTTTAAAAGAAATCGCTTTCGTCGGCGATGTCGTTTTTTTAAAATTAAAAATTTCTCCATTCTTCCCTTCTTTTTTATAACTCAAATATTTTTTTTCAAAGTATATGCTACAATATAAACATCAAAGATGACTAGATTAATTATTGGAGTATTATTTACAATGTGTGATTTTATATTCAAGTCTTACAGAACATTGTCTTTGGTATTTGCTTGCCTTGTATATCTCTTCTAAACTGCAATGAAATAGTGTATAGAATGTGTGTGTAAAATTATTTTTGCATGTCTCTAAGTATGAGTAATGTTTTATATTTGATAATGACACTGCACTCACACTATTTGATAATTTACATGTGTATGTAAATTCTATTCTTGCATGAATGTGTCTTGTGCTAACTTAACCTCTTGAATTACATAAAACACTTGCTTTATCATTAAATCATGAACATATTATTTCATGCAAAGTGTGGCTTTAAAAAAAATGTTTTGCTTGTTAAACAAGTGAATTCAGAGTTTTTGGTCAAAATTTATAGAAAACAAACAAAAATAAAAATGTTAAAAAATTGACAAGAATGCTCCACTAAACACTACTCACTTTCTAAAAAGTCTTAATGAAACATTGTGAGGCTGAACATTTTGAAAAGAATTGTAAAGTGTCTTGTGCAAAAAATGTGTGACCAATTCATAAATATATGTGTGAAATGAATTTTTGTGCTAGTACAGTTCTTTATGTATATTCAAAGTTATGTTTGTACATTACATATTTTCATGTGATTTTAATTTACACTTATATTCTTTATCTCACAAATTGTACAAATCATTATCTTTTATAAAAAAAACTTCTCACAAGAATTGGACCCCAAAGTAATTCTTTCATTTTTAATCTAAAGTAATTGTATTAGATAACAAAACATGCCTTTTATAATGTTTATGTCTCCTTAAATTTCAAAGTTATCTACATTATTTTTGCTATCTTTACTTGTTATTTAAAAATCTTCCTTGCACATTTCTAATGTAACATATCTGGTCTTCATTGCAAAACTTCAACTTTTCAAATTCTTTACTTCACAAAATCTTTTTGCTGTGCTCCCACAAAATCAACTAAAATTAAACAATTATCTCTCTACTTTCACCTAACTAGTTCTTATTGCAATTCACTGACCTGAACTTATTTTGATAATACCAAAAGAGAGAGAATTAACTAAGAAATCCATTAACTAAGACAACAATTGTTTAGATTGTTTAGGGGGAGTAACAATTTCTTTATGAAGGGGGAGCATCCATATAGGGGGAGACATTGCACGATTTTGTTTTTATATCGCTTATCAATTGCATGATTTTGCTTTTATCTCGCTTATCATATTATATAAACAAATTTATATTCATAGTGGATTTCTTGTTACATGATTTGTTATTATCAAAAGAAAGAGATTGTTGGAGCTTATGTTTTGCACTCTCTGATCTGAGAATAACAAATCCTGAATGTATTTGATTATAATTTGTTTATGATGTGCAGATATAACATGTTTACTTTTTCCTGTGGATGTGTGTTGAAGATTAAAGGTCGGGTTTTGAAGAACATGGTATCGCGAGAGATAACTCGCTATCGCCAGCGATAGCCCTAATGACGTCGCCACGATCCAACCGATTAAGCCACGGTGCGCACTATTCTGAGGTATCGCCGGGCGATATCGACTATCGTCGGCGATAGCTCCACGACCCAATCATGTTCACCTTCCAACCAACATGAATAACTTGGCATGGGACATGTGGCAGCATGAGAAGATATCACCAGTGATAATGACCTATCGCAAGCTATAGCGCAAAAACTATAAAAAGGCTGGAACTTCATGCATACAAGGTTACACACCTCCTATAGTCAGAATTTTCGAGTACTCTCAACTTTACATCTCTGTTTCCAGAAAAAACTTCCAACCACCTTCAAGTTTCGAGAGAGAAGAGGATACCACAGTTCGTGTACTTCAACTCTGATGATCTTCACGACGTTTCAACATCTCCTACAGAGCTCTTCATCTAAGCGAGTTTTTAGATTCAATTTTTTATTTCTCTTATACTTTTTCATTTTGATTGTAAACGATAGAGAATTCACCATCTTGCGTGTGGAGACAAGGCCCTTGTGCGGTTTAGGGGAAATTCACCGCATTGTGTGAGCGACTAGGTTGTGGTTAGATCTAGGGAGAGACTAGAGACTGTACCTCGGGGGGAGAAGGTTCCCACCCCCGAGAGGATCTCCTCACCCAGGCTCTCACTAGCTGGATGGGTGGAATGTGCCTCGGGGAGAGCAAGTCCCACCCCCCGAGAGGATCTCCTCACCCAGGCTCTGACTAGCTGGATGGGTCGAATGTGCCTCGGGGAGAGCAGGTTCCAACCCCCGAGAGGATCTCCTAACCCAGGCTCTCACTAGTTGGATGGGTCGAATGTGACTCGGGGAGAGCAAGTCTCACCCCCGAGAGGATCTCCTCACCCAGGCTCTCACTAGCTGGATGGGTGGAATGTGCCTCGAGGAGAGCAAGTCCCACCCCCGAGAGGATCTCCTCACCCGGGCTCTGACTAGCTGGATGGGTCGAATGTGCCTCGGGGAGAGCAGGTCCCAAACCCTGAGAGGATCTCCTCACCCAGACTCTCACTAGCTGGATGGACCGAATGTGCCTCAGAGAGAGCAAGTCCCACCCCTGAGAGGATCTCCTTACTCAGGCTCTCACTAGCTGGATGGGTCGAATGTGCCTCGGGGAGAGCAAGTCCCACCCCCGAGAGGATCACCTCACCCAGGCTCTCACTAGCTGGATGGGTCGAATGTGCCTCGAGGAGAGCAGGTTCTAACCCCCGAGAGGATCTCCTCACCCAAGCTCTCACTAGCTGGATGGGTCGAATGTGCCTCGGGGATAACAGGTTCCAACCCCCGAGAGGATATCCTCACCCAGGCTCTCACTAGCTGGATGGTTCGAATGTGTCTCGGGGAGAATAAGTCTCACCCCCGAGAGGATCTCCTCACCCAGGCTCTCACTAGCTGGATGGGTCGAATGTGCATCTGGGAGAGCAGGTTCTGTGAGAACCCGCCCACCCATATCGCATCTCAAAACCCAGGTATTGAGATGAAGGGTGGCGGGGTACATAAACACGGAGGAGTAGGCGCTGCGGGCGATGTGGGACTAATCCCAACCACAGAACCACAGGGATATTCCGCCACACAGGGGGCCCACCGGGGTCAACACCCAGACCAGGAACGCGATGGGGAAAGCCACGGGGGCGGTCCCACACACACGGTCCTGCTGGCAAATTATTCTCAACACACCCCCGCAGCAGGACAACCGTACAACCTCTGATACCATGTGAGAACCCGCCCACCCATATCGCATCTCAAAACCCAGGTATTGAGATGAAGGGTGGCGGGGTACATAAACACGGAGGAGCAGGCGCTGCGGGCGATGTGGGACTAATCCCAACCACAGAACCGCGGGGATATTCCGCCACACAGGGGGCCCACCGGGGTCAACACCCAGACCAGGAACGCGATGGGGAAAGCCACGGGGGCGGTCCCACACACACGGTCCTGCTGGCAAATTATTCTCAACAGGTTCCAACCCCCGAGAGGATCTCCTCACCCAGTCTCTCACTAGCTGGATGAGTCGAATGTGTCTAGGGGAGAGCAAGTCCCACCCCGAGAGGATCTCCTCACCCAGGATCTCACTAGCTAGATGGGTCGAATGTATCTCGGGGAGAGCAGGTTCCAACCTCTGAGAGGATCTCCTCACCCAGGCTCTCATTAGCTGGATAGGTCGAATGTGCCTCGGGGAGAGCAGGTTCCCACCCCCGAGAGGATCTCCTCACCCAGGCTCTCACTGTCTGGATGGGTCAAATGTGCCTCGGGGAGAGAAATTCCCACCCCCGAGAGGATCTCCTCACTCAGTCTCTCACTAGATGGATGGATCGAATGTGCCTCGGGGAGAGCAAGTCCCACCCCTGAAAGGATCTCCTCACCCAGGCTCTCACTAGCTGGATGAGTTGAATGTGCCTCAGGGAGAGCAAGTCTCACCCCTTGAGAGGATCTCCTCACACAAGCTCTCATTAGCTTGATGGGTCGAATATGCCTCGGGGAGAGCAAGTCCCACCCCTGAGAGGATCTCCTCACCCAAGCTCTCACTGGCTGGATGGGTCGAATGTGCCTCGGGGAGAGCAGGTTCCAACCCCCGAGAGGATCTCCTCACCTAGTCTCTCACAAGAGGGATGGGTCGAATGTGCCTCGAGGAGAGCAGGTCCCAACTGATAACTTCTCAAATGAAGTTATCTAGTCCCTTATTTTCTACAATAATAGTTGTGATAATGAGAATAAATGGGTTAAATTAGTATAAATGTTCATAAATTAATATTTATTTTATTCAGGCTTGATTGACCTATTTTATCTATGTTTTTCTCATTAGAAATGACGTGGAAATCGAACCGGAGAAACAAGTGCTGGAATTATATTTTGGCTGTGCAGTTGTTACAGAAATCTGTTTTCAGTTGTTATAACAAGTCCTGGACGGATTTAAAATTCGAATTTCGAATTTTGCGCCAAAATCAAATATGGAAGGAGGCATCCATTGGGAAAGGGCTGCTCGTTTTTAAAGGAGGATTTTCATACCTAAAAGGCACGAAATATTGGAGGGAGAGAGAGTGCTTGGAGCCATCATCTTGGAGAAGGAGAAGGAGAGGACCGGCTAGGGTTTGGACGCACCGTCGAGAAGGAAGAAGGGTCTAAAGCGAGATCTTCACACATATTCCTGCAGCATTTAGCGTTCTTAAACATGTCTTGTAAGATCTTTCTCATTTGGTTTCATCCCTCTAGCATGAACTAATCGTATGGATCTTGTATGATGTGAGTACCTTGTTTTATTGTGATGATTTTACTTTAAATTTATTTTATGGTTGTTGAATTGCTATCTTTATTGGGTTTATGTTCTTTATGTGTGGAAATTTTTGAGCAAGCGTTCATCTTCTAATTAGCATGGCGAGATTCGAGAGAGGAGTTATGCTAATCTAGGGTTGAATCCGTTATTCTACGCGGCGAGATTCGAGAGAGGAGTTGCGTAGTTTTCTAAATCAAAATTCCATCTTTTTACTGCGTTGCAAGATTCGAGAGAGGAGTGGCGTAAGTGTGACATAAACTCTAATATAGCGTCAAGAGTGAAAGAGATTTCCTCTTGAGTTAGCATCATTGATTTTTGCTCGTCATGTTATTTACTTTCTTCCTAAGTTAGAGATAACTAGGGGAAATTGGGTAAACGGAATTCTGAGATCGAGAGATGATGAAATCCACTCTAAAATCGATGCAAGATAGTAATGAAGATAACCATTAAAACATCACTAGAAATCTCGTCATAATAGGCAAGGGAAAACAACATGCAAGATCGTTTCTCCAACCTTGGTAAAAGTATTTTCTAAGAATTGTGTTTAGTTTTACCATTATTAGTTTAAGTTTTCTTTATTATCAAATTAATCCACTAGTGAAAAAGTATCCCACTTGGATTCAAGGAACGGGTAAGACTAGTAATTACGAGCACTAACGTTACACTTCCTCGAGGAACGATAACTCAACTCATCATTTTATTACTTGATTCGACACGTGCACTTGCGTGATTACGTAGATCCATTTTGGACGTATCAAGTTTTTGGCGCCGTTGCCGGGGAGGCGCAACGGTTTAGTGTTTTATTTCTCGTAATATTAGTTAAACTTTAGTAGTTGGAGATCAAGTATTTTGTTTTTAATTGTTTTCTTGTCTTAGCACTTATTTTGAAGCTTTGTGGTGTATGTCAAGGTATAGAAACCCGGAATTATTGCCACTAAACTTAGAAATAGAGCGCACCTGTAGACAAAATCGAAGAAACCTTAGAACGGAAAACGTTAATCAGCCTGAGATGGATAATAACGGACAACACGTTATCGATGACATAGAGGGTCACGTGAACCATAACGGGCAACAAGTTATCGATGACATAGAGGGTCACGTGAACCATAACGGGCAAGCTAATCCTAATAATCAACACGTGCCGCCCCGAATGACATGTAGGGATTACAACACACCTTTTAGGGGAGGTTTGCACACGAGTATTGCCCGACCACCTATAGAAGCTAACAATTTCAAGATGGACCCTTTCATTATGCAACAAGTTCAACTAAATAGATTTGGGGGTCTTAACCATCAAGATGCAAACTCTCATTTAAAAACCTTCTTAACAATATGTGACATGTTTAAGGCAAATGGTGTGTCCGCAGACGCCATTCAATTAAGAGCATTCCCGTTTTCCTTAGAAGGTAGAGCGAAGGATTGGTTGGACTCTCTACCCGATGATGCTATCACCACATGGGCCCAATTAGAAGATAAATTTTTAAATAAGTATTTTCCACCTTCTAAGACGGCTAAGTTGATTAGAGATATCACGACATTTATGCAACATCATGGGGAGACTCTTTATGACGCATGGGAGCGTTTTAAGGAGCTGTTAAGAAAATGTCCACACCATGGGTTAGCACAACACCAACAAGTATCCACGTTTTACAACGGGTTGCAAACCGCAACCATGATTCTAGTAGATGGAGCCGCGGGAGGTTCCCTAATGAAAAAATATCCGGAAGATGCGTACGCCATTTTAGAAGATTTAACGTCTAATAATTATCAAGCATATGAAAGACAATCAACAAGTAATCCAGCAGGGGTGCACCATGTAGATCAAATCACATCCTTAGCCGCCGAAATGGCATCACAATTCAATTTGATTAACAAGAGGCTAGATTCACTATCTAATCCTGCGCCTAGTGCACCACTAACGGTGGAACAATTAAATCTATTAACGGAAGAAGCCAACTATATAGGAGGGCAACAGAGGCAAATTCCCCCGGGATTTGCTAATCATTATCACCCCGAGTGGCGACATCACCCTAATTTCTCTTGGAGAAATAATCAAGGAGTGAACCAATCGCCGGGATTTCATCAAAATCTGAATCCAACCCAAGTGAATCCTCACAACAATCAAAACAATCCTAGGAAGTTAACGGACGAAGTAATTGTGGGGATGTTCCAAAAGAATGAGTCTAGGATTGGAGGGATTGAGTCATCTCTAAGATCTTTAGAGACCACATTGGGGCAATTAGCAACCACGTTAAGCAAAAGGCCGATTGGATCATTACCATCGGATACCATGCCTAATCCAACAAGAGAGGAACCTCATAATCATTGTAATGCAATCGCTTTAAGGAGTGGGGTAGAGATTCAAAGTGGAGATGGGTTGTTAGAAAAAGCTAGAGATGACGAGAGAAAGGAACAAGGAAATGGACCTAGGGGGATGCAAGAAGAAAAGCCTGTAGAAGTTAAGGAACCGGAGGTAGTTGAGGTTCAACCACTAAATAATAAAAAGAAAGAAATCATCTATCCTCCACCTCCTTTCCCATCTAGATTAGCGAAGACAAAACTCGATAAGCAATTCCAAAAGTTTATGGAAATCTTTAAGAAATTAACTATAAATATTCCGTTTGCTGAGGCTCTTGAACAGATGCCTAGTTATGTCAAGTTTATGAAAGACATCTTATCCAAGAAGAGGAAATTCGTTGAGAGGGAGATAGTCGCCCTAACGGAAGAATGTAGTGCAATATTACAAAAGAAACTACCTCAAAAATTAAAAGATCCAGGTGGCTTCACAATTCCATGTTTGATAGGAACGACATTTTCAGGGAGAGCATTGTGTGACTTGGGAGCTAGCATCAATCTGATGCCCTTATCCATTTACACAAAATTAGGCCTGGGAGAGATTACACAAACATCTCTTACTCTACAGTTGGCCGATAGATCGTTAGCTTTTCCTAAGGGAATTGTTGAGGATGTATTGGTTAAGGTGGATAAATTCATCTTCCCAGCCGATTTTGTGGTGCTAGATATGGATGAGGATAAGGAAGTTCCTATTATTCTAGGAAGACCATTTTTAGCCACAGGACGCACCCTTATAGATGTACAAAAGGGAGAGCTAACAATGAGAGTCAACGAAGAAGAGGTAACCTTTAATATCCTTAAGGCCATGAAATTCCCTGAAGATAGAGAAGAATGCAATTTAATTAAAGAAGTTGAGGTGCCCTCTAGGTTGACACACAAGGAAGAAGATTTTGAACATAGATTGTTAGACATCTTAGTTAACGACGAGGGTGAAGAAGATAAAGTAATGGAAGAAGTTGTTCACATACTCAATTCATGTGAAAGGTTGCCACCATATAAGAGTTTTGAAGTGATAACTAGGCCAAGCGAATCAAGAATGATAAAACCTTCTATCATTGAACCACCTAAATTGGAATTAAAACCACTACCTGAACACCTTAAGTATGTATTTCTACAAGAAGATAACACTCTTCCGGTCATAATCAATGCATCATTAAGAATGGAAGAAGAGTTAAAATTAATTGAGTTACTAAGGGAGTTTAAGGAAGCGATTGGTTGGACTCTTGCCGACATCAAGGGGATTAGCCCATCCATCTGTATGCACAAAATTCTATTAGAAGATGGGGAGAAGGGATCCATCGAACATCAACGAAGGCTTAGTCCTCCAATGAAGGAGGTGGTGATGAAGGAAATCATCAAGTGGCTGGACGCGGGCATTATTTACCCTATTTCAGATAGCAAGTGGGTAAGCCCGGTGCATTGCGTACCAAAGAAGGGAGGGATAACACTTGTTAAGAATGAAAATAATGAACTTATACCTACTAGGGCTGTTACGGGATGGAGGATATGTATTGATTATCGAAAATTGAACAAGGTAACTAGAAAAGATCATTTTCCGTTACCATTCCTTGACCAAGTCTTAGATAGATTGGCAGGTGGCCAGTATTTTTGTTTCTTGGACGGATATTCAGGATACAACCAGCTTATGGTTGCACCAGAAGATCAAGAGAAGACAACATTTACATGCCCCTTTGGTACATTTGCATTTAGGAGACTACCATTTGGATTATGCAACGCTCCCGCCACATTTCAGCGTTGTATATTGGCAATACTGTCCGACCTCATCGCTCGAGGCATTGATCCGACAGAGTATGGAATCGAGGTGTTTATGGACGATTTTTCCATCTTTGGTAAATCGTTCGATGCATGTTTGGCATGTTTAGGGAGGGTATTGGCCCGCTGTGTTGAGACTAACTTAGTACTGAACTGGGAAAAGTGCCATTTTATGGTACGTGAGGGCATTGTATTAGGACATAAGGTGTCAAGTCAAGGACTAGAAGTGGATCGAGCTAAGATTGAAGTGATTGAGAAACTTTCTCCGCCAACGAATGTCAAGGCCATTCGTAGTTTCCTCGGCCATGCCGGATTCTATAGGCGGTTTATTAGAGACTTCTCAAAAATATCAAAGCCTTTATGCAATTTACTCGAGAAAGATACACCTTTTATTTTCAATCACGAGTGCTTAGAAGCGTTTCAAATGTTAAAAGAAAAATTAATCTCGGCACCCATTGTCAAGGCACCCGATTTCTCATTACCCTTCGTTCTCATGTGCGATGCGAGCAACTATGCGGTGGGAGCCGTGTTGGGGCAAATGCACGACAAAGTTTTCCACACCATTCATTATGCTAGTAAGACTCTTATTAACGCCCAAGTGAACTACACAACTACAGAAAAGGAACTCCTAGCGGTGGTCTTTGCGTTCGATAAATTCCGCGCTTATCTGATTAGTTCCACAGTCATAGTTTACACGGACCACGCAGCGATCCGATATCTAGTGGAGAAAAAGGATGCCAAACCTAGGCTTATTAGATGGGTTCTACTCCTCCAAGAGTTTGATTTTGAGATCAAGGATCGTAAGGGAGCAGAAAACCCGATTGCCGACCACTTATCGAGATTAGAGAATGGGTGTGAGAAAGACGTACACATTGAGATTAAGGAAAGTTTTCCGGATGAGAGTTTACTTGCAGTCACAGAAGGGAGCATCCCATGGTACGCTGATTTTGTTAACTATATAGTTAGCAAGGTTTTTCCACCGGATTTTAGCTACCAACAAAGGAAGCGATTCCTTCATCAGGTGAAGTTCTACCTATGGGATGAACCGTATTTATTTAAAATTTGTGCTGATCAAATTATTCGCCGGTGTGTGCCCGAGATGGAAGTTCTTAGTATTCTAGCAAAGTGTCACGCATCACCTTATGGAGGACACTATCAGGGAGACCGGACAGCGAGGAAGGTTTTAGAATCAGGATTCTATTGGCCAACCTTATTCAAGGATTCTTATCATTTTGTAGGACAGTGTGACCGTTGTCAACGTGTTGGAAATCTTCCGCGGGGAGCAAGCATGCCCATGAATGGAATCCTTGAAGTAGAAATCTTTGATGTATGGGGGATTGATTTCATGGGCCCCTTTGTCAACTCCGATGGAAATTTATATATTTTGCTAGCCGTAGACTATGTGTCGAAGTGGGTAGAGGCGATAGCCACCCAAAAGAATGATGCCAAGGTGGTGCTAAAATTTCTAAGGTCTAACATCTTCACTAGATTTGGTACACCGAGGGCAATAATTAGTGATGGAGGGGCGCACTTTTGTAATTTACAATTTAAAACTCTACTAAAGAAATATGGTGTAACACATAAAGTAGCGCTTGCCTACCATCCACAAACCAATGGCTTAGCCGAGGTGTCAAATCGTGAGATCAAGACCATCTTAGAGAAAACGGTGAACGCAACGCGCAAGGATTGGTCACAAAAGCTAAGTGACGCATTATGGGCCTATAGAACGGCGTTTAAAACCCCGATAGGATTAACACCTTATAAAATGATATATGGGAAAGCGTGTCACCTACCGGTGGAGTTGGAACATAAGGCGTATTGGGCAATTAAGAAATTAAACTTTGACTTCCAAGAGGCGGGCAATAAAAGGCTATTGCAAATTAATGAATTGGAAGAAATTCGGTCCAACGCTTACGAGAGCGCCAAACTTTATAAGGAGCGAACAAAAAAATGGCACGACGCAAGATTAACGGTGAAAGAGTTCAAGACCGGGCAATTGGTATTATTATTTAATTCAAGACTGAAATTATTCCCGGGAAAACTAAAATCTAGATGGTCGGGACCATTCATAGTGACGCAGGTGCACCCATACGGGGTAGTCACGATTTGCAACGAGAAGGATGGCTCCGAATTCAAGGTGAATGGCCAAAGGCTAAAGGAATATCATATAGATATTGATCGTCGGGAGTCGACGATCGTGAATTTGCAATGACAAGTAACGAAGAGATACGTCCGGCCGAGACGTTTTAAAGGAGGCGCTTGGTGGGAGGCAACCCATCGTATCGTAGAATATATATATATATATATATATATATATATAAAGGGGGAGAGAAACTGTAGAAATCGATGTCTGAACGGTCATGGAGAAGAAATTCTGGAAGAAGCTGTGCAAAAATTGCAAAATCTGGATTTCATAAAAAAGTCTGACTGTTTTGTTACAACAGGCCAATTACATGCGTTGCAGAAATATTATTTCTGACTGCTTGCCTTAAGAAACTGCAGCGGGTCGAATTGCACCGGTTCAGCTGAACCGCTGTGCTCTGGCGGTTTAAATTTGAGTTAATTTTTAATTAGCAGATAAACCATTTAACCTAATGATAAAATATAAATTAAACTGAATTAATAAAATTAAACCGCATAAATATTTCTAAATTTCTGGAACTTTCGCCATTTTCCATGAGAAGGGTTAGGGTTGACGGGTGAGAGCGCAGAGCGGCGATCAGCGCGTGTGCAGTTTTGCCCGGCGATTTAGGTCCTCATCGCCGGAAAGTGAGAGAGAGGGACGCTGACATGCTTCGACGACCGAGCGGGCGGCGGTCTGTGGTTGCGGGTCCAGTTTTCTGGAGCGGCATCCCCTGATATCGCGAGAAGAGCGGCCGACGAGCTTTGACGAGCGAGCGACGGCGTCCTGCGACGAGCTGCGGCAATATCCTGTGAGAGGACGGCGATTTCTGGAAGCAGCAGCCTCATCAACGGCCTCAAGCGCGTTTTCTGAAGAAGGCCGAGCAACCCTCTTGCCTGCACTAAATTCGCTAAGTAGGGAACTTCCTCCGCACACTTCCAGGATTATTTGAGGTATAATCGTTATTTTCGACTATTGTTATGAAGGTGGATTTGAGGTGTTCTGAAAATTTGTAAATTGAAATCCCCTTTTCTTTTCTTTTTCTGTGTGGTGCGCTCCATGTATGATGTGTAGGGCTGTTAGTACTATGTCTTCATCCAAAAGAAGAGCTGATAAGAAGGAGGAGAAAAAAAAGGGGAAGGAAATTTTGAGGAAACCCAAGGAGGTCGTAAAATTTTCCAGTCCAGGAGCACAATTTTGGTTCGATACACTGAAAAATCTCCCGTTCATCTTTGAACGAGGATTCATTATGGAGAAGAGGAGGTGGAGTATCAGATATGCTGACATGATTCAGGCACTCCAGTGGGAAACCTTCTGCCACCCACGAACTGAAGCCATTCTACCAATGGTGTATGAGTTCTACGCCAACGCAAAGAGCACGGAAGGTGACATTGTGGTCGTTAGAGGACGAAATGTTGAATTTTCTGCAGAAATCATTAGTGACATGTTTGGATTAGAGGATCATGGCTCGGAGGATTATACAGAGATCTTGAATTTGGCCTCTCTTAAGGATATGACCGATGTAGTATGCTGCACACCGACGCCTGAGTGGACTAGCACAACGAAAAAAAGTTTTAAAGACATCATGCCTCACTCGGGAAGCCAAGGTGTGGCTTCTGTTCATTAACGCCAGTATCATGCCCACCCGACACCCGAACACCATTGGGTTGGACAAGGTTGCACTGCTGTACGG
The DNA here is from genome assembly GCA_039513925.1 of Platanthera zijinensis. NCBI lineage: Eukaryota > Viridiplantae > Streptophyta > Magnoliopsida > Asparagales > Orchidaceae > Platanthera > Platanthera zijinensis. Next base: position 10,681,454 of record CM077081.1, on the reverse strand, counting down.
TATTATACGAGGATTGCATTTTGATTTAGGAAAAATTCTTGCGCATCAGTTGAGGCAAAAGATTAGAGAGGATAAACCTAGACAACTTTGGTTCCCAACTCTCATCACCGAGTTGTGTCTGAAAGCGGGTGTGGAAAAAGTTGCAGAGGATATAGTCACCACAGTGGGCCGACATATCACTCAGACGGTGATTGAAGTTAATGTTAAAACTGCAGAAGTTCAGGAAGAGGGAAGTGGTTGGAAGAGAAGAGAGGAAGTTCGGACTTCGCCGGCACCACTAGGGAACTTAATGCGAATTGATATTCCAACGGTCGACCATGGCACTGATCCCGACCTTTTGATGGAGCACATTGAGTACATAAAGGCGTTTCAGCGATGTCAGCATCTGTTTGAGAAGGAGCGGTTTGATAATATCGATGCCAACATCCGGAAAATTATGGAGAAAAGGAAGATTCCTGTGTCAGAGCCAAATTTCAGGATGAGCGGGCAGTTCGACGATAAAGGCTACCTCTTGACTTGTGACAAGACTAGAGTTGATCCAGCGAAGAGAGCAAACACGGACGATGATGACGAGGACGATGACGATGAGGAAGACGAAGGGGCGGCAGAAAATGACGATGCCGACGATGACGATGAAGCGGATGATGACGAGGACGACGACAAGGATGAGTAGGAGTGCCCTTTACTCTTGTTTGGGCTGATGGCAGTTTTTGGTTTTTGTTTTTTATTATTCCTGGACATGTGTTTGATGGTATAGACTATATTCTGTGATGCCTTCTTGTGGTTTTATGCATTTTGGATGAGCAATACATGGATATTATATGTATTGCGTTAAATTCTGATCGTTCATGATAGCCGGGTATTACAAGGCCATCTTCCCACTTTAAAAACCCTGCCTCAGCTTCCCATTCTTATTTTTATGCCCAGTTTATTTTTATGATTTGCAATATTTTCATGATGCCCAATTTTTATTGTTTTAATCTCATTACTCACTGCCATATTTATTTTTATTGCTTCACTCTCATTACACTTGCATTTCAGTTCATCAAATGGATGGTAATTGGGAAAAGTTGTGTAGAATGGGTTGTTTCCTTGTTTTGTACAAAATTTAATCGTCCAGATCAGTAGGACATGGGAAGCAAATCTCTATGCGTGCAGATCCATTTTGGTCCTACTACAAACATTGGTTGAAGTATCTTTGGGGGCACTCCTATTTCAGGGAAGTTGTTACATTTCAATTATTTTCTTTTGTAAACCTCTATGCTTCTTAGTAAGGCCTGGTTTGTTATTTTCATGTTTCAAAATATAGCTTTGCTAGGGACTAGCAAAGGATTTAAGTGTGGAGGTGGGGGTTGTTTTGACCCCTACCATTTGGATGAATTATACTCCCTTGAAACACATATTGAATGATCTTAATTCTTGTTTCATTTAATCAAAAGACTATTCTAGATATATTCAATGATAATTGATTGGTATGGCTGAACAGTCCAAAGAGTTCAATTAGTGAATTTGAAATTAGTAAGATTTTTTGTGATAGAGCTCACTTAAGCATTTTAATTTTATGCACAAAATTTTAGATTACTTCCATGACAATCTTTTGATATTGATCTCTACAAATAACGGGAGGGGCGAGCAAGAACTAGTCAATGATGTATGCTAAGACATGAGCTTGGGTAGTTATTCCATTTTGATCTTTACAAGAATTGTTGAGCTTGAACATTTTCATAATTATTATTTCATGCCTAAATTTCCTATATTTCTACTAGTTGTATCTTAGTAACTTAGCCATTAATGGATGTTTAATTTTTATAAGCAAATGATTGAATTTCATGGTGATATGTGGCCTAAGTATATGCCCACATACTTGGAATGATCCCAACTATGATGATACAAAAAAAATATATAAAGAAATTTATGTCATAGTGATATGCGGCCCAAGTATGTGAAAACATACTTGGAATGATCCCAACTATGAGTAAAAAAAAAAAGATTGAATTTCATAGTGATATGTGGCCTAGGTATGTGCGCTTGTACTTGGAATGATCCCTACCATGAATTCATATTTATTAAATAAAAAGTATATGTTGATAAACTCCATAATATGGTGAATTACTAAGATCACTAACTAGAGAATGACATTCCACTATCAAAGTTTATTCATAATTCCTAATCAAGCATTAGTCTATCCTATTTTCAATTACACTGCTAACTCATGTGGAGGCTAAATCGAAAGACTAGAATATTCTCTCCCTTTCCAATACTTGTGGAGGTTCAATGTGGAAATTGCATGAGAGTAAATCATTTTTTTAAAAGAAAAGCACGCACCGCACTAAGATACTCATTTGAGCTTTATCTTTCATCTAACTAATGAATTTGTGACTTTTGAGCTCTTGTTGATTTCTAAGCCTATCAGTTAAGTAAAATGAATTTCTTGAGTAAGCCTTGATTAAGTTATTTTACAAGAACGATCATTCGAATTTTGAATCTTGATAGTGTTTCTTCATCCAATCCATTGATATGATTTATCTTTGCTAGGGACTAGCAAAAGTTCAAGTGTGGAGGTGTGATAACTTCTCAAATGAAGTTATCTAGTCCCTTATTTTCTACAATAATAGTTGTGATAATGAGAATAAATGGGTTAAATTAGTATAAATGTTCATAAATTAATATTTATTTTATTCAGGCTTGATTGACCTATTTTATCTATGTTTTTCTCATTAGAAATGACGTGGAAATCGAACCGGAGAAACAAGTGCTGGAATTATATTTTGGCTGTGCAGTTGTTACAGAAATCTGTTTTCAGTTGTTATAACAAGTCCTGGACGGATTTAAAATTCGAATTTCGAATTTTGCGCCAAAATCAAATATGGAAGGAGGCATCCATTGGGAAAGGGCTGCTCGTTTTTAAAGGAGGATTTTCATACCTAAAAGGCACGAAATATTGGAGGGAGAGAGAGTGCTTGGAGCCATCATCTTGGAGAAGGAGAAGGAGAGGACCGGCTAGGGTTTGGACGCACCGTCGAGAAGGAAGAAGGGTCTAAAGCGAGATCTTCACACATATTCCTGCAGCATTTAGCGTTCTTAAACATGTCTTGTAAGATCTTTCTCATTTGGTTTCATCCCTCTAGCATGAACTAATCGTATGGATCTTGTATGATGTGAGTACCTTGTTTTATTGTGATGATTTTACTTTAAATTTATTTTATGGTTGTTGAATTGCTATCTTTATTGGGTTTATGTTCTTTATGTGTGGAAATTTTTGAGCAAGCGTTCATCTTCTAATTAGCATGGCGAGATTCGAGAGAGGAGTTATGCTAATCTAGGGTTGAATCCGTTATTCTACGCGGCGAGATTCGAGAGAGGAGTTGCGTAGTTTTCTAAATCAAAATTCCATCTTTTTACTGCGTTGCAAGATTCGAGAGAGGAGTGGCGTAAGTGTGACATAAACTCTAATATAGCGTCAAGAGTGAAAGAGATTTCCTCTTGAGTTAGCATCATTGATTTTTGCTCGTCATGTTATTTACTTTCTTCCTAAGTTAGAGATAACTAGGGGAAATTGGGTAAACGGAATTCTGAGATCGAGAGATGATGAAATCCACTCTAAAATCGATGCAAGATAGTAATGAAGATAACCATTAAAACATCACTAGAAATCTCGTCATAATAGGCAAGGGAAAACAACATGCAAGATCGTTTCTCCAACCTTGGTAAAAGTATTTTCTAAGAATTGTGTTTAGTTTTACCATTATTAGTTTAAGTTTTCTTTATTATCAAATTAATCCACTAGTGAAAAAGTATCCCACTTGGATTCAAGGAACGGGTAAGACTAGTAATTACGAGCACTAACGTTACACTTCCTCGAGGAACGATAACTCAACTCATCATTTTATTACTTGATTCGACACGTGCACTTGCGTGATTACGTAGATCCATTTTGGACGTATCACCAACCCCTGAGTGGATCTCCTCACCAGGTGGAGAGAAAGTTTCTACCCTAAGGGAATCTCGTCACCTAGGCTCCCATTAGCTGACATGGCAGGTTGACCCCTCGGAAAGGCCAAGTATTTTCGGCTCCAAGAGCACTACACTCAGCGAATATGTTGGGTTGGATATTTCTTTCCGAGCGTGGAACTCGCTCGAAAAGAACGGGGATTGTGTGCAACCCGTATTCGCAGAATGGGGCCCCAAGCAAGGTGTAAGACTTGTTACACATTTTTAAGCTTTTGGGTGGTTTTGCACTCTGGAGGCGAATTTATTTTTGATCGGCATGATATACTAGTAGGGAGATGAAAAATTTGCCTCGCCCCGTCCCCTTTCAGGGGGCGGGTGCGGCGAAAGGCCGTCACCCACCCCGGCCTGTTTCAAGGGGGCGAGTGCAGCGGGAGGCCGACACTCGACCCAGCCCCTTTTAGGGGGCGGGTACGGCGAGAGGCCGGCACTCGCCCCAGCCCCTGTCAGGGGGCGGGTACGGCGAGAGGCCGGCACCCGCCCCGACTTGTTTCAAGGGGGCGAGTGCTGCGACAGGCCGACACTCGCCCCGACCCCTTTTAGGGGGAGGGTGCGGCGAGAGGCCGGCACCTGCCCCGCCTTTTTCAAGGGGGCGAGTGCGGCGGGAGGCCGACACTCGCCCCGGCCCCTTTCAGGGGGCGGGTGCGGCGAGAGGCCGGCACCCGCCCCGACCTGTTTCAATGGGGCGAGTGCGGTGGGATGTCGGCACTCGCCCCAGCCCTATTCAGGGAGCGGGTGCGGCGAGAGTCCGGCACCCGCCCCAGCCTGTTTCAAGGGGGGAGTGCGGCGAGAGGTCGGCACCCGCCCTGGCCTGTTTTAAGGGGGGAGCGCGGCGAGAGGCCGGCACTCTCCCCGGCCCCTTTCAGGGGGGGGGGGGCGGGCAGCGCGAGGCGGGCACCTGCCCCAGCCTTTTTTAGGGTGCCGCCTGGCGACACCATGGAGCTCACCCGACTTGAGCAGCTCGCCCGACTTGAGCAGCTCGCCCGGCTTGAAGGTCTATTATTTATCTCCTGGTGGGCTGTGAATAGCTGTTCAAAACAGCGGAGTTTGGCTGTTGGCAGACTAGCCCTTAGGTATTTTGGTAATTTTACAGCAACAAGATTGCGATATTGGCAGGCCATCCCCAAAAATCTATAAATAGACCCTTGGGGTGCCTTGGAGAGAGATCCGTTTTCACCAATCTTCATCCTCCAAGGCACCTAACTCAGCATTTGCTAGGGAGGGGGAGATCTCAAAGGTCTTCCGGGTATGAGGTGGGACCTCCACGCTAGAGCCAAGGGTCAGTTCCCAAATTCAGATCTCTCACTAAGGGTCGGCTTAAGAGAGGTAGGTGTGAGCCGCACCCTAGGTCCGAACTCTAGGTGGAGCCGAATTTCGGTTTCAACACTAAAAGTTGAAGAAAATTGCCTCGATTCCTGGATTCTTTAGACCCATCATGCCCGTGAAAAGATAACCTTTGTTTTAAGAGAAAGCGTATATAATATTTTGACGCGCATAAACGAGCACGATATTGAGTACGTTGTGTCTCTTCCTGCCTGCAAAATGCGACTTGAATACCTTGCTTCTGATTCATTAAAGTTATGCACATCTTCTTAGAGTTATTATTTGCACTTGTATGATTTCCGACATGTTTCTCTAAGATCGTCCTATCTTTCCAATATCTGAAATCTCGACATGCAAATGTAGGATCACAACCTCTCTGTGAAAAATTATAACAATAAAGACAATATGCAACATCTTTATCTATATTGTATTCCAGTCATTCATTAAACTCGTTAAACCAGATCTTGTTGAAACGACGAGTTTTATTTTCAATTTGAGTTTGTGGAAAACTTTCTAAAACTGGTTGACAAGGACCATTCTGTATTTTCTTCTTATCGTGTCTTATATGTTTTCATCATATGAGCTAATAGGTTGTCTCAATCCTGGATCAGCAGTTAACTCATCTAAGGTAAATTCAGATCGAGTCCTTTTACCACATGAATCTGATGTTTGAGAATCTTGAGAAATTTGATTTGAACTGACTTTTGAAAAAAAAAAACTTATTCATAGAACACCTAAGTAGGCACAAATAACTGGTATAACACAAATTTGTATAATAGAAATTTGGTACCAGAATTGATATAACTGATAAACAGAATTTGGCAAAACATATAAAAAAAGCGGTATAACAGAAGTGTTAAAATTGGTATAACAGAAAAGTGTTAAAATTGATATAACAAAAAATTGATTAACTTATCATAGAACTTTTAATTGATAAACAAAAAATTGGTTAAGTGTTAACTGATAAATAAAAATGGTTAAGTGTTAACTGGTAAACAAGAAATTGTTAACTGATAATGATGAAGTTAGCTGGCAAACAAAAAATTATTAACTTATAATGATGAAGTTAATTGGTAAACAAAAAATTTGTTAACCGATAATGCTGAAGTTAATCGGTAAACAAAAAATTTGTTAACTAATAATGCTGAAGTTAACTAAAAAATTTGGTAAACTAATAATGTTGAAGTTAACTAGAAAAATTGGTTAACTAATAATGCTGAAGTTAACTAATAATGTTGAAGCGTCGAACCTGGACTGCAGCGTCAAACCTGGACTGCAGCGTCGAACCTGGACTGCAGCTATTCTTGAGGCAAAATTACCAGAAAATCATAGCGCGGAGTGCAAAATCTGAGCGTGACTGGCTAGTTCAATACTCTGAGCGTGACTTGCTAGTGATTACCGAAAAATCATAGCGCGGAGTGCAAAATCTGAGCGATTTGAAGAAGTTTGAACACGAGCATTAATAGATTTGAATGATCATTGTTAAGACTCCTGACTAGTGATTTAAAGATTGTTGGGTTATGTCACGCTCGTATCATGCATACATTTGAATTGGAAGATCACATTTGTAACGAATTATGAATAACAAATATATTTTTGTGTTTTTATATCATGTTCGGTAGTGAACGCATGTTTTTCTTGGAAGATAACTGTGCCTTAGAATTTGTTTAATTAACCTAGGCGAGTTCTCGATATCTCCGATCCGACACCTGTCAACTTACCTCTGCAATTTACTCGATAAATCTTCTTGATATTATGACTTTAACCTCTCGAACCCGCGAGGCTTAAACTCACTGTTTGGTTCCTTCTATATCGTCGAATCTGGTTTCGTATGTCTGTCTGAGTAAAACCTATTCTAGGTCTGATCGTTCACTTTAAGTAATTTTGTTTCCGTGAAAAATCACTACAGTGTGAATCAAGTAACTCATAATATCATAAACAAATATTAAAACGTGTTGGGGTCACTTTGATTGCAGCCTTCACGGTATCAGTTGGGACCCACTAAGCCTCCTTGAGCCGGGCCTGGGCTGTGACGAGAGTCACTACAAGCAAGAAGCTTTTCTAATAAGACTTGTATCTGGACTGAATGTGAATCATACACACCACTCAAAACACCTACACACTTAATTGATTGCAGCTTACGATATTACTCGTTCTATTATGTGTTATGCTCCGAAGTAAACTTGATCTAGTTATTTTTGTTCGATTATTCTACCTGTCTGAGTTAACAGCTCTGATTTATAAAAACATGTACATTCATACATTTCTGCTTCAATTACTGTTCTGTACTTTACTTTGCTCACTCTGTTTATTTCAATGTTCTGAGGTCTTTCCATTTTATTTTGAAATTGCATTAGAGTTCGTGCAGCGCCGGCAGGTCCTCAAGCTCGATCTGCTTAAAGTTTCAGGTTCTATGTTTACATTTCTTTTACTGTCAAATATTTCTTTTATGTAATAATTGTAATCAGACATTTTCTCTGATATCATGGACAACTGCTAGGGTATTTAAAATACTTTATGTACTAGAATTTGAAAGTAATGCACATGCATCATCTTGTGAATCATAATTACATGAGAACTGTAGTAGTACCTGTAAAACATGATTTTTTAGAAAATACATGTGTATCTAAAACTCTCTGTATTTTTAAAATCTAAAAACTTTCGCATATAAAAATTAAATTGTTTTTCTCCAAATTAACTATTTTAAAATTATTTTAAGTATTCTCTGCATCTGCCTTAGCAGACATGACTTTCTTTCCGTCCATGCCTGTGACATCACGGCCCGCCCGAAGCGCACTCTGACTTTTGTCGAGACGGGTCGTAACAGTTGGTATCAGAGGGAGGTTAGAGAGGCTGCGCATCTATAGATAAAGTATTTTATAAATTCTACATATTTTGAATTATATTATATAAAACTAAATATACATACATCATTTCTTCACTCACTTATCATTATCTGTTGTTCGCGGCTGAAACACGCCCACACTCACTCATAAGCATGAGTAGTATGCACACAAATGTTAAGGGGTTATGGGCAAACTTAATATTTTTGTGCATATGAATTTCAACTAAGATATACACCACTTGCGAATATTAAATTATATGAGCGGTTTAATATTTTCAAATACGCTGGCGTTAGAGTCCTAATATGCATGACATATTAAGTGATATGTGCGCTTAACATGACATGCGTATCCATTCATTTGCATTCATATCATAAATCATTGCACAAGTGTGAAGCCAAGAATAACAATAAGTATATGGATTTACTAATTGTTTGACATCGCACAAGATCTCGTGACTACACTTGCATGATTATTACCTAGAGTTGTCCAAAGAAAATGTTATTATTACATAATTTATTTACCTGACAGTAGGAAATGTGTTAGAATCTCTAATTTCTAGTGCCCGGTATTTGTAATTAGTTCTTCCTGTTTCGCGTGTCTGTCAATCTTATTTGGTCATCCTGTATATTCTTCTAGATATCTTCTAAGTGTCAGTAAGAAATGAGTTTCTTCTTGTGAATCTCTGTTGTATTTCTTCAGTGTTAATTTGTGTTCTTCCATCTTTGCGATGACCTGCTTTTGACGATACTCAATCTTCATTCAGTTTCTTTTCCTCTTTTGTTGTTCTATCTTCATTTCGTGCGAGATCTTTTCGCACATGGATTCTCGTGTTTTGCCACTCAATATTGAGCTAATCGAAGACATTCATGTGTTTCCTGAAGCCAACCTGTGTATCTGGCCGAACCCGCTAAATCTAAAGAAGGGACCAACATTGATCAACATTGATCAAGTAAAGTACTCAAAGATCATTTGAAGTCTCATGTATGCCACAAGTTGCACTAGACCAGACATGGCCTTCTCGGTAAGCATGTTGAGTCGCTTTACTAGTAGTCCAGGCAAAGAGTATTGGGATGTCTTAGATTAGTTGATGAGGTACCTGAAAGGTATTAAAGATCACGCTCTATGCTACACTGGTTGCCCTCCTACGTTGGAAGGATACTCTGATGCCTCATGGTGTTCAGAAGTTGGGAATAGCAAGTCCACTAGTGGATTTATTTTCAATTTGGGTGGCGCTGCAGTCACTTGGAAATTCAAAAGATAGACTTGTATAGCTTTGTTGTCTATGGAAGCCGAGTTGTCTGCCTTAGCTTCAGCTGGTGAAGAGGCAGATTGAATCAGAAATTTGATTCTAGACATTCTCTTGTCTAGACTTCAAGTCAATTCTTTGAGCTTGTACTGTGATAATCAAGCAGCAGTCCAAGTCGTGAAGAATGTCATTTTTAATACTAAGAGGCAACATGTACGACTGAGATACGATCTATTGAATTATCTGAAAGAACAAGTCATTATCACTTTGATCGATGTGCGATCGAAGAATAATCCGGCTGATCCACTAACGAAAGGAATGCCTAAAGACCGATCAATCAAAACAATGAGGGAAATGAGACTCAAGGCGATTTAAGTTCAGCCTTAGTTCAAGGTTAGGCGATTCAGTTCAGCCTTAGTCCAAATGTTTTGATTTTTCCACTTTCCTTTATCAAAGCAAACGTGTTGTGCTCTGCTGATGTTCGGGGTTGATGAGTACGAATCTGGTAAGTTGTTTCATTCCACATCTGATGTTAACAACTTCATCGCGATTCGTCTACCTTACTTTGGAGGAAAGTGTTATTCCACATTTAATAACACGATTTGACTCGGTTTGGCTCTTCTCCTATTGATTGGTTGCATTTCACATTTGATGAGTTCCTATTAACTTTAGAAGAACAGTAACTGTGACATTCCACATAGGAACACAGAAATAGCTGTGGTGTCCAGAAGTTCATAAGATCGTTTCTTTGAAAACAGATATAAATTCTGAGGTAGAACCTTTGATACTCTTTGTTAGGTATCTGTACAACCTCGTATTCGCGGAGTGGGGGTCCCCCGGCAGGCGCAAGGCTTGCTGTGCAGTTTTAAGCTTTTTGAGGGTTTTGCACTCTTGGAGGCCAATTTAATGTGAATTTGTGTTTTGTACTATTAAGGGGATGAAATATTTGTCTCCCCCTGCCCCCCTCGGGGGGTCACCCAGCCTCGAGCCCGCCGAGTACCCCCTAGGTCGCCGAGTACCACCGAGGCCGCCGAGTACCACCCAGGCCGCCGAGTACCCCCCAAACCGCCGAGTACAACACAGGCCGCCGAGTACCCCCCAGGCCGCCGAGTACCACCCAGGCCGAGTACCCCCAAGACCGCCGAGTACCACCCAGGCCGTCGAGTACCCCCAGGCTGCCGAGTACCACCCAGGCCGAGTACCCCCCAGACCGCTGAGTACCACCCAGGCCGAGTACCCCCCCCAGGCCACCGAGTACCCCCCAGGCCTTGTCTCCTGCTCGCCCGGCTTGAGGGTCTGCCCCTGGTGGACTGCATTTAGATGTTTGGAACGACGGGATTTGGCTGTTGGCAGACCAATTTGGGGGCATTTCAGTAACTTCAGAGCAACGGAGGTTGTATATTGGCAGGCCATCCCCAAAAAACTATAAATAGACCCTTGAGGGTGCCTTGGAGGTATCACTTCTTCATCACTTGAATCCCCTTGCTTTCTTCCTCCAAGGCACCTAGCTCAGCATTGGTTAGGGAGGGGGAGACCTCAAAGGTCTTCCGGGTGTGAGGTGGGACCTCCACGCTAGAGCCGAGGGTCTGTTCCTAGTTTCTCAAGTCTTTGGTCCGTGACGTTCCCCCGAGTGTAGTAGGTGTGAGGTCACCCCTCTTTTGGGACCCCGAACTCCACAGAGACCAAGTTTTTTGTTTCAACATTTTGGTGCGGTGAGCGTGGAGAGTGACCAGCACAGAAGATCTCGGGAGAGTGTCATGGCTGGAGATCAGGGAGGTAGTAATGATCTCGGCGAGCTCCCCAACCCCGGACCCTTCGTAGGAAGGGAGGAGTTCATGACATCCATCCAAGGCATCATGGGGATGCTGCGAAGTTTGGCTCCTCGGGGTGGTAGCTCCACTCCAACCCCCTAGGAGCTAGCTTCCCCTCTCGACGAGCTGCCTCCCAGGGGCACAGGCGAGATGACCCCAGCAGGGGGAGAAGGAAGTGCACCATGTAGGCGACCTGGGAGGGAGAGGATGGGAGAGGGGGTCGAGCGAGACCTCCTCGACTAGGAGTTGTTCCCCAGCCCGGCGAGTGCCAGCCCTCCAGGCGAGCAGGTCGCGTGAGTAGAGGTGGCGAGAGCACCCCTCAGGGGGTCACCTTTCAACGAGCTGATCATCTCAGCTCCCTTTCCTGAGGGGTTCTGAGAGCCAGACATGGCTTACTATACCGGGAAGGATGACCCCGTCCAGCACCTGCAGTGGTTCAAGGATGCCGTCTCCATCAGGCCGATGACGGATGCCTTCAAGTGTCTCCTCTTTGCGATCACGTTGAAGGAGAATGCAAGGGACTGGTTTCATCAACTACCCCCGAGGTCGATCTATGGGTTCGAGGATTTGAGCCGAAGCTTCCAATTCCGCTTCTCCACCTCCAAGAAGAGGAAGAAGAGTCCCGAGTCAATCTTTCTGATAAGGCAGAGGGCCGAGGAGTCGCTGGCCCACTACGTTAACAAGTTCCAAGAGGAGATCCTGGATATCTAGGAGATGTCGGGGTATGCTCTCTAGATGGCCTTCACTGTTGGGCTGAAGGAGGGCTTCTTCAAGATGAGCTTGACTCGGAAGGCCCCCCTTTCCTTCGAGGAGCTGATGGAAAGGGAGGCTGAGGAGATAGTCATGGAGGCGGCCAATCCGGCATTTATCAAGAGGTTGGCAAAGTTGACGGAGGCAGAGTCAAAGGAGCAAGGTGGCTCGAGACATCAGGAAGGAAGAAGGAGAGAGGAGCAGAGAGCTCAGGGGTTCCAAGGACGGGAGGGTCTGGAGCTAGGTTGGAGGCAGCAGGGAGGACCTGCCCAGGGTGTAACGGCCCACGTGACCGCCACAATTAATAATATCATTAACTGTACTATAAAATCATTATAAATCATCAAATGTGTCGACACATGGAAATGTTAAGGGTACTATAAAATGAATAATACTGATATTGTGGACTGAATTATCAAACCAGACGAGCCGAAAGGCATAAACGCGTGTTGTACGTACTGGTTTGGAGACTGATGACCCCCAAGGGGTCGGGCCCAAAGACTGAAAATGAAATACTGAGACTGATATAGAATTCATTTAATTGCCCTTAACAGTTCCTAAAAATGAAAAATTAAAAAGAAATATCGTTTTACAGCTTACTGTTTACAGTTTCTTATAGCCTTAAATGAACCAATACTGATAGTTATGCATATTGATTTGACTGCAATACTGATTACAGAGCATGAGCCAAATTGTTTAAGTTATGATGAAAGTATATACGGTAACTGAATATATTTATACCATGTCTGTTAACTGCAATATTAGTCGTTTTCTCACACTTTATACAACTGTATAACAGGTTAAAAAGGTAGCACAAGACCAGGTATGTTTGTCCGCGGCCTGCCATCCTGCCTCGCACATTCAGCCACCACCGCTTCGCTTCTCCTTCCAGCAAAAACGTAACCAAACCCACCTTTCGTTCATCTGGGCAAAGCATAACTTCTAGTATTGTTTCAATACGAGAAATCCAATCCTCTGTCTCCAGGGTAGATAGCCCTCCCCGAAATACTGGCGGCTTCAACTCCATAAACTGCTTTAAATCAATATCCAACTATCTCGATTGTGACGGTCCTGCCACTTCCGGTGCTGCTGGAGGGGGCGCATCTCGAACCATTTTAATAGCCTCCGCTAACATCTTCGTCAACTCCATTAGCTGCTGAGGAGTCTGGTTCTCTTCCTGCGGAGGTATCGTTTGTGGCAGTTCTTGCGGAGCCTGCCCCGATGCACCGCCCTTAGATATTGCCTCTCGGGCTTCCTATACCACTTCCATATAATTCACACTTAATTGAGTTCATTACCACTTTTACATACTCGTTATGGCCAGGGTTCAATTGAAAACCTGGCTCTGATACCACTGAATTGTAACGGCCCACGTGACCGCCACAATTAATAATATCATTAACTGTACATATATCAGAGTAAAAATGGAAATTTCTAAGCATTTCATAACGAGTATATAAATCATTTACATAACATTTTGTTTTTGCTCATTTACAATATTAAGCAGGCCTATAATTATAAAAGCAAAGTAAATAAGAATATCTCCAAACGGTAGGCAACATCGCCTACCCGTTCAGTGACTGGAAAATGTCCGACATAACGTGGACTCAATTTCCCAAGTCGTCGGAACCGTGAAACTCCTTTAAATGGTCTGATTTTCAAACATACCTGGTCTCCGACTTGAAACTGCACAAGGCGATGACGGGCATTATAATATTTTTGTTGCTGGTCTTGTGCTACTTTCATTCGTTGCTGTATGAGTTTTACTTTTTCATGCCATTTATCAATTTTCTCTCGGTTATACAATGTCCGCTCACCTTCTTCAGCCCAACTTAATGGTGTTCGACAACGTCGGCCATACAATGCTTCGAACGGTGCCATTTGAATAGACGATTGGTAGCTGTTATTGTATGCAAACTCTACCAAGGTCAAATATTTTTCCAAGGAGCCTTTTAAATCCAGTACAACCATACGTAATAAATCTTCTAAAAATTGAATTGTTCGCTCCGACTGTCCATCTGTTTGGGAATGAAATGCTGTTCTGAATGATAATCTTGTCCCCAAACGCTTGTGGATATATTTCCAATTTCCAGACGTGAAGCGACCGTCGCGATCAAAAATTATGGATCGGGGAATCCCATGCAATTTGACTATAACATCTATGTATAAATCTTTCAACTTTTCAGGCGGCATATCCTGTTGCACTGAAATAAAATGTGCGCTCTTTGTTAATTGATCGATAATTACACAGGGTCCAGGAAGAGCTCTCATCCAGGATGGGGGAACTTTCAGGGAGGCCAAGGAAGATACAATTTCCAAAGGCAAGCCCCTAGGCAGCTCCTACCCCCACTGCAGCAAGCGATGGCGATCGTTCGAAGGGAGAGGAGAAACCGCGCGGGAAGAGGAAGAGTTAGAGTAGAGTTACCCTACTTTGAGTTCCACCAGGAGGAGGGCCATACAACAGCTACTTGCTCCGAGTTCTAGGAGTTGAGAAGGACAAGAGCTTCGACACCACAACATCAACAACCGCAAGATCCGGTACGGATTGAAGAAGTCCAACCCGAGACAGCGGGGGAGAGGTGTGAGGACAGGGTTAATATGGGCACCCGGGGAGGGATCCTTTGATGCATGAGGAAAGAGGGAGGTACACGGAGTAGATCATCTCTTGTAATGAACTTTGTTTGCATTGTATCACCTATGATTAATGAAAAAGACCGCCGGAAAACATTTGTGATCAAGTCATTTTGGCCCCGAGATGATTCTACTGACCAGGATCCCACTAGCTGGTAGGGAAGGTTGATCTCTCATGGAGGCTAAGTTCTTTTAGCTCTGGGATGATTCCATTGACCAGGCTCCCACTAGCTGGCAGGACAGGTTGATCTCTCGTGGAGGCTAAGTCCTTTTAGCTCCGGGATGATTCCGCTGACCAGGCTCCCACTAGCTGGCAGGGCAGGTTGATCTCTCGTGGAGGCTAAGTCCTTTTAGCTCCGGGATGATTCCGCTGACCAGGATCCCACTAGCTGGCAGGGCAGGTTGATCACTCATGGGGGCTAAGTCCTTTTAGCTCCGGGATGATTCCGCTGACCAGGCACCCACTAGCTGGCAGGGCAGGTTGATCTCTTGTGGGGGCTAAGTCATTTTAGCTCCGGGATGATTCCGCTGACCAGGCTCCCACTAGCTGGCAGGGCAGGTTGATCTCTCGTGGAGGCTAAGTCCTTTTAGCTCCGGGATGATTCCGCTGACCAGGCTCCCACTAGCTAGCAGGGCAGGTTGATCTCTCGTGGAGGCTAAGTTCTTTTAGCTCCGGGATGATTCTGCGAGAGAGGCTAAGTCCTTTTAGCTTCGGGATGATTCCGCTGACTAGGCTCCCACTAGCTGGCAGGGCAGGTTGATCTCTCATGGAGGCTATGTCCTTTTAGCTCCGAGATGATTCTGCTGACCAGACTCCCACTAGCTGGAAGGGCAGGTTGATCACTCATGGGGGCTAAGTCCTTTTAGCTCCGGGATGATTCCGCTGACCAGACACCCACTAGTTGGCAGGGCAGGTTGATCTCTCGTGGGGGCTAAGTCCTTTTAGCTCCGGGATGATTCCGCTGACCAGACTCCCACTAGCTGGCAGGGCAGGTTGATCTCTCGTGGAGGCTAAGTCCTTTTAGCTCCGGGATGATTTCGCTGACCAGGCTCCCACTAGCTGGCAGGGCAGGTTGATCTCTCGTGGAAGCTAAGTCCTTTTAGCTCCGGGATGATTCCGTTGACCAGGCTCCCACTAGCTGGCAGGGCAGGTTGATCTCTCGTGGAGGCTAAGTCGTTTTAGCTCCGGGATCATTCCGCTGACCAGGCTCTCACTAGCTTGCAGGGCAGGTTGATCTCTCGTGGGGGCTAAGTCCTTTTAGCTCTGGGATGATTCCGCTGACGAGGCACCCACTAGCTGGCAGGGCAGGTTGATCTCTCGTGTGGGCTAAGTCCTTTTAGCTCCGGGATGATTCCGCTGACCAGGCACCCACTAGCTAGCAGGGCAGGTTGATCTCTCATGGGGGCTAAGTCCTTTTAGCTCCGGGATGATTCCGCTGACCAAGCTCCCACTAGCTGGCAGGGCAGGTTGATCTCTCGTGGAGGCTAAGTCCTTTTAGCTCCGGGATGATTCCGCTGACCAGGCTCCCACTAGCTGGCAGAGCAGGTTGATCTCTCGTGGAGGCTAAGTACTTTTAGCTCCGGGATAATTTCGCTGACCAGGCTCCCACTAGCTGGCAAGGCAGGTTGATCTCTCGTGGATGCTAAGTCCTTTTAGCTCCGGGATGATTCCGCTGACCAGACACCCACTAGCTGGCAGGGCAGGTTGATCTCTCGTGGAGGCTAAGTCATTTTAGCTCCGGGATGATTCCGCTGACCAGGCTCCCACTAGCTGGCAGGGCAGGTTGATCTCTCGTGGGAAACCAAGTTTTTGGTACCAAGAGCGCTACACTCAGCGAATACGTTGGGTTGGATTTTTCTTTCCGAGATTGTGCCAATATTGAAAAGAGCAGGGATTGTGTACAACCTCGTATTCGCGGAGTGGGGGTCCCCCGGCAGGCGCAAGGTTTGCTGTGCAGTTTTAAGCTTTTTGAGGGTTTTGCACTCTTGGAGGCCAATTTAGTGTGAATTTGTGTTTTGTACAATTAGGGGGATGAAATATTTGTCTCCCTCTGGCCCCCTCGGGGGGTCACCCAGCCTCGAGCCCGCCGAGTACCCCCCAGGCCGTCGAGTACCACCGAGGCCGCCGAGTACCACCCAGGCCTCCGAGTACTCCCAGGCCGCCGAGTACCACCCAGGCCGCCGAGTACCCACCAGGCCGCCGAGTACCCATCAGGCCGCCGAGTACCACCCATGCCGAGTACCCCCTAGACCGCCGAGTACCACCCAGGCCGCCGAGTACCCCCCAGGCCGCCGAGTACCACCCAGGCTGAGTACCCCCCAGGCCGCCGAGTACCACCCAGGTCGAGTACCCCCCAGGCCGCCGAGTACCCCCCAGGCCTTGTCTCTTGCTCGCCCGGCTTGAGGGTCTGCCCCTGTTGGACTGCATTTAGATGTTTGGAACGACGAGATTTGGCTGTTGGCAGACCAATTTGGGGGCATTTCAGTAACTTCAGAGCAACAGAGGTTGGATATTGGCAGACTATCCCCAAAAAACTATAAATAGACCCTTGAGGGTGCCTTAAAGGGATCACTTCTTCATCACTTGAATCCCCTTGCTTTCTTCCTCCAAGGCACCTAGCTCAGCATTGGCTAGGGAGGGGGAGACTTCAAAGGTCTTCCGGATGTAAGGTGGGACCTCCACGCTAGAGTCGAGGGTCTATTCCTAGTTTCTCAAGTTTTTGGTTCGTGACGTTCATCCGAGTGTAGTAGATGTGAGGTCACCCCTCTTTTGGGACCCCGAACTCCACAGAGACCAAGTTTTTGGTTTCAACAGTATCCTCCAATTAATTATAAAGTATTACGTTCTTACAAGTAGAACTAGATACATGTATTTTTCCAAAAGTTGGATTCATTCTAAATGCAATTCTCAGTTGGAAAATACAGGAGTTGTTGTTGATGGAGAAGCATGTGCAGATTGGGATCCTGACAAGGATGATCTGATGGACGATGATTTCTAGAATATTGTTGTTGTTTTTTCTTCTGCTTAGAGCACTTTTTTAGCTCTCCTTTACTTTCACTTGTTTTTGTTTGGACTGTCTTCCTCTTTAGTTGGTCATGAGACACTAGGTGTGCTGGTACCTGTGTTGTGATTGCAATTTAGACTTTGTTATGATGCTGCTGAGTTTTTATATTTATTCTTATGCATGCATACAATTGTTTTACTTAACGCCCATTATATTTTGACAAGTGTGTCGGACACGGTTGTGAGTGCTTCATATTTTGGTTGAACATTACACACACCACCCCTTTTTCCGACGTCGGTCTCACCGCGGACATAGGAGGAGATTGTTAGGATATTTGTTTTATATGTTCGCGCGTGTCAGGACCGACTCGGAATGACCCATTGGGTTTCGTGTCACTAGGGTGTAACAGCTCTACGCTGGAGATACTATATAAGGTCATTCGACACTTGATGAGTATTAGTTGACTATCTTGAGCTGAGCCATTTACATTTATAAGTGCGAAGAACCCTTATATCGGGTAGAGTGGAGGGGCCAGCTGGATCCAATAAAGAAAAGAGAAAGAATCCATTTCCAAAAAAAAATATCCTTCATCAGCGGAAGGAAATAAATTTTGCCATCAATGCTCCTTCATAATTATCGAAATTTGGGGAATTTCAAAAGAAGGAGCTACGAATTGAGCGGTCTCTAAAAAATGAGTGGAATGTTTCCAAAAATCCAAAAAATTTACTGTCAATAATTTGATTTCAAAAACGATGATATCATAGATTGTGTGCCTTCCAAAATCTGTCTCCATATAAAAAGAGGCGGCAATTACCACAATAGCCATCACCCGCTCATGTTCATCCGCCAATTGAATAACACTTTAAATTCTTAAATGTTTATATTATTATATATATAAAACAGCTGACCGTTTATATATTTTTAAACAAATATATGTTTGTATATAAATTAATTAATAACTTCATGAAATTAAATTATTAAATAATTAAATTATTTTAGATTTGTTTTTTCCAAAATATTAAACAAATTAATTTAATTTTTTAAACAAAATATTAAAACAAAATAATATTTTATACCATGTGTTAGGGGCGGGCACCTCAAACATGGGCGAATTCAAAGCGGTTAGTGGATTTGAATTTCTCTCGTCGAGACAATGAATTTTGACTATTTATATGTCAAAAATGATGACTAGATGAGGGAGAAATAACTCCGATAAAATGAAAGCGTTCAAATTTTTTTTTTTAAGTTGATGTCTGACCTCCATGTTAAAATTTCTAGAATCCAGTGATGCATTCAAAAAAAAATTTGTGCACTTCATTATCAATTTATGCACCCCCATTTATGAATTTTCTGGATCAGCCACTGCCCCCGAAGCCCTTCTGGAGCGGGCAAAGCCCGCCGCCGCAGGTCGAGTACAATCGCGCGATGGCAAGCTCGCGGGTGTTTTAATTAATTAGGGAGGGCATGCATGATTAAGGGAGGAAGGGGATGGTAATTAAAAAGAGAGCAGTTGGTAATTGTGATTAATTAATAAGGGTGTGGGGCCGGGGATGTATATGTGTCAGTGGGGTCAGCGGGGGCATTGGTTTTATGTCACGGCTGATTCTCTCCACAGTCCCCCTCGTCTCTCTTGTCACTGTAGCGGCTGCCTCCTCATTTTTGTGCTAAGGAATGGAGAGCTCCTTCAATTTATGGGATGGCTAAAATGGCTTCAATTCGTCCTCTCCGGCCTTCTCTCTCTCTCTCTTTGCTCGGCGCCTTTCAATAAATTTAAGCTATTTAAAATGGAGCAAATGATGCAGGCCATCAGTTACTGCGCCATATTTATTATTTATCTTCCCATCCCACATCTTCACACACACACACACACACACACACACTTGATTGCAATCACAGGCTGCATCATCAATGAAGAAGACCGACGTCACCTTTCCATCCCTCTCATCAAAACCATGCATGAAGCCATTCAATATTAGCCTCCGCCCAGCCACAGCGCTTCTTCATTCCCTCTTCCCCACCAACGTCTGATATCAAGCAGGCTGCCTCATACATCTCTTCCCTTTCTGAAGAAATGGCTTCCCATTCCAAAACAAGTGCGGCCAAGAGCTCCGGCTGCGGCGGCGGAGGGACCGGAGCTGCGGCGGGGCTCCGGCTCCCCGAACAGGGACTCAATTGCCCCCGCTGCGATTCCCCCAACACCAAATTCTGCTACTACAACAACTACAGCCTCACTCAACCCCGCCACTTCTGCAAGAATTGCCGGCGGTACTGGACCAAAGGCGGCGCTCTCCGCACCGTTCCCGTCGGCGGCGGCTGCCGAAAGAATAGGAAGTCGAAGCCTTCTGCTTCCTCCGCCGCTTCCTCCTCTTCAGTGCTACTTCCCGGCGCCGTCAACCACGAGCCGCCGAATTCCCTCGCCCAAACCGCCGCCACCGCCGCCGCCATGGACTTCCACCTCGGAAGCAGCTTCCTGCCCTTCTCCTTCGCGCCCGCCGGCAGCATCGCCTCCTCCATCGAGTCCCTGAGCTCCATCAACCAAGACCTCCATTGGAAGCTTCAGCAGCAGAGGATGCAGATGCTGTTCGGACAACAGCAACTGAGCGTCCAGCTGGTGGAGCCCAGCTGCGTCCCGGCGGCGGGAGAGAAGAACAATGGTGGGATTTTTGTACAGAGCAGTTCCGGCCAAGCAGGGATTAATGGGCCCCATAGCAGGAGCTCTGAAGCTACAGTTGGGACAGCTTGGTTTCTGGATGGGCCCTTCGCGATACCATCAGCGTCTTCTGCTGCTGCTGTTGCTGATGCTATAAACGCCGACACTATCAATAACTCTAATTCTGTAACAGATTGGAATGGGATGGCCGCCGCCGCCGCCGCCGCTTGGAGTGATATGCACCACTTCACTGCTCTGCCTTAATTAAGTATTAGTAGTAACCAGGTTTAATTATATAACTCTGCTAGTTTTGTTCTTCTTCTAAATATTGTATCTTGCATGCTTTTCTGATCAAGTGATTAATTAAAAAAATGACTTTTATGAAATTAGAGCGGTGCTGGGGTTAGAGAAACAGGCTGTATGTGCAAAAAAGTGAGGCTTGTGTTGCCTTTAGTACAGCGGCTTGCTTCATTATATGATGATTTCTTCAGAAGAACACTCACATTCTCTCTCTTCTCAAACCAGGAATAATTTGGTACTTTTAATGCACCTATTTTATTTTAGGTGGTCTGAGATTAATTTCAATTTCTCAATTTTACAGTGAGATTTTGCGCCAAGATATATTCCATTTTTGAATTCGAAATATTACCGTATTTTTATGGATCAACCGGCCAAATGTTCATGCGTGACACGTACCAAATGTTTTCTCCTTGTCAATGCCTATCAGCGCCGCTTCATTTTTAGTTAATTATAATGCATTTTTTTAAATTTTGCGTGGAATAATTTGTTAGCTTTTCAGGTAATTGTAGTTTTGGCTTCGTTTGGCGTGGCGGCGGCGGTTGCGAACGTAGTTGTCATGCCGTCATTCGTGAACGCCCGATCCCACCTATAAACATTTTTGCATTTTATGCTCAAAACTAGTTTATTTTCATGACAACGGTCATAACCTTTGTCTTGCCAAACATACACTGAATGATAATGGTGTTTTTGGCAAAACTCCACAAAGCAAGCAAGATGCGCCAAATGAAACCATTATCTCGCATTCCTCTAGAAATCTCTTGTATGTATTCAGAAAAGGTAAGTTTGGTGCTTGAAGCTGAGTGAGATCTTTAAGTCCCCTTATGAGCTTCTTAAAAGCCAAGTGAGATCTTCAGGTGGCCTTCTAAGCTTGGCATTGGAAGCCCAAGTGAGATCTTCGAGTAGTATTCAAAGGGCTAGCTCAAGGAGATCTACAAGTACGAAGGAAATCTTTTGGGGGCTTGAAGGAGATCTTTATGTATAAATGAGATCTTCGAGAGGCTCAAATGAGTTCTTTGTGCGGCTTGAAGGAGATCTTCAAGTACTGAAGGAAATCATCGCGAGGTATGAAGGAGATCTTCTAGTACCGAATGAGATCTTTGTGTGCCTTGAAGGAGATCTTCAAGTACTGAAGAAGATCATCGTGGGGTATGGAGGAGATCTTCAAGTACCGAAGAAGATCGTCGAAGGGCTTGAAGGAGATCTTCAAGCACCGAGAGAGAATCCCGAGGAATCTTTGAGGGAGCTCTCTCTGGTCTGAAATTTTAGCCCCCTCTCAAATGAGGGTCCATGGCTCCTCTTATAGCCTTTGAAAGGGCATTTTGGTAATTGCGTCACTAGAAAGGTGAGGATATCCACACCGCTATGATAGAGGATTTTACTATATGCACATTCATGATGACAGTGTGGAGGTGAGCAATGGGCAAGCCCGACGGCGTGGAGGCTAGAGAAATCTAGACATGCATTGCCCATGCAGGTTGTATATAGGACGCGCCTGCGCAACTCTGGCCATGCAGTTGAGGCTGCACGACCTCCGACCGCGCGGTTGACACAGCACGGCCTGTGCGGCCTCCAGCCATGTGGTTGAGGATGCACGACCTGGACGACCTCCTACCGTGCGGTTGAGACTGTACGGCCTGTGCGGCTTCCGACCGTGCGGAGGCCGAGCAACTGCATGGCTCCAGCTGTGTGGCAGAGACCGCCCGACCTGCGTGGCTCCGGTCATGCCAGCAAATGTCGCGCGGGCGCTGCGCGCGGCCGCGTGGGAACTGCGGGGCAGCTGTCTGTCCATTCGTATGAGGAAGTAATTACCCGCAACCCCATGATGGGGGGTGTCGTTACCCTCATCCAATGATTGGAGAGAGGGTAGCTCGCGTGTACGCTCACACATGCGTTCCGACGTCTGTTTAGAAAACGAAACGGACTTGAAATTACGCGAAAGTGGGTCTGTTGGAATAGGGTTGTGCGTGGTACGGTTTGGTGCAGTTTTGGCCTAAACTGCAACCTCTCCCCAAGAAAGCGGTTTTGCTTCGCAACGCATTGAAATTAAACTGTATTGTTTGGTTTGATGCGATTTTTGCGGTGTGATTGCGGTTTCAGTGTAATTTTTTGTATGTATTTAACATAAACTACATTAGGAGTAAAAAAAGAAACACTTGAAAAGTAAAAAAATCCCGTAGTATGTTATTAGAAAAGAAATCACTTGAAAAGAAACATGATTAACCCCATAGTAGGTTATTATTAAATGAGTTAAACAATTAAAAAAGACACTATTTTAGTTACTTGATCTTTAATTGTCATGTACAAAATGCTAATTAAGCCCTCATCTAACTTCTTGCTCATGGCATGTTGGTCAATTTAATGTCCTTTTTATTTTGTGTAAATGTCATGTTTGATATTATCACCTACTTACTATCATCGATTAGTTTTATAGTTCTCACTCTTGAAATTCAGAGATCATCTAAGATATTTTGTTGCTGTACTAGTTCATCTCTTCATAGTTGCCCATATATAAAAGTAAAAAAAAACAAAGAGTTGTAATAATATCATTACATAATATGTTATATTATCATGAAAATACTAGTGGTGCATATATTGGAGAATGGATAGACAGCTTAGGCAGTAAGAGCTGAGTTATATCTAGTCGTGTTCAAAAAGCCTCCCGGGCCCGGGCCTAAACCGAGCCTCCCAGGCCCGGGCTTTCCCAAACCGGGCTGGGGCTCGGGCCCTGATTGCAGTCAGGTCGGGCCGGGCTTCTGGCTCCGGGAGGGGGCCTGCTAAGACTCCAGGGCCGGGCCGGGCCCAGGCTTTAGCCCGGGCCCTGTTTTTATAAAAAAAATAATTTTTTTTTAAAAAGAAATACACGTCTTTTTGAACTGCGTCTTCTAGGTGCATTTTTGAGAGAAGTGTTCAACATGAGAGTTGTAGATCTCGACGATATCTAGAACTTTCATGTTGAACACTTTTTGATTTGAAGCCGTTTAGGCCCCCGATTTGGCCACCGAAAAAAATCACGCGGAACATTTCAAATGTGTGAAATGTTCCGCGTGATTTTTTTCGGTGGCCAAATCGGGGGCCTAAAAGGCTTCAAATCAAAAAGTGTTCAACATGAAAGTTGTAGATATCGTCGAGATCTACAACTCTCATGTTGAACACTTCTCCTGGAAATGACCCTAGAAGACACAGTTTTAAAAGGCGCGTAGGAGCCGGCCCCGGGCTTAGCCCGGGCCTAGAAACCGGGCTTTGCCCGGCCTGGCCCGGGCCGGGCACCGGGCCGGGCAAATGCTCATATATGGGGCATTGTTAGGCCCCATAGCCCGGCCCGGGCCCGGGGAGGGCCTAGCCCGGGCCTAGCCGGGCTTTTACCGGGCCGAGCCCGAGCCCGATTTTTATGCACACCCCAAGTTGTACCCATGAATTTGGTTATTTGGGTTGCAATTGTAGAGAGTAATTATCTAATTGATATATTACTTGATAATATAATATGTGATATGTCACATATTTATAAAATTTTCATAGTATGCAAACGAGTCGGTGTGGTGCGGTTTTGTGGTTTTGAAGATTTAAAAACCGCACTGCAACGCATCGCATGCAATTTATAAAATTTCAAAATCGCACTGCACCTAAATTACACGGTGCGGTGTAAAACTCAATGCGGTTTTTGCGGTGTGGGCGGTTTTTGTGGTTTGCAGTTTTTCATGTTCACCCCTACGTTGGAATTGTGTTGTCGAGCATGTCGAGATTGTAACAAAAAATCTCTGATTTGTCCTAATTATATTTGAGGAACCAAAAATCTCTGATTTGTCCTAATTATATTTGAGGAACCCATCACTAATCATGCATGTCAAATCAAGTTTAATAAAATTAACATGTCTACTAATAACCTATTGCAATAATCATGCAAGTCCAAGATTATAATTACCCAAGCTTTGGCTATACCCTAGCCCCGTACTAAGTGATGGATGAGCATGACGAGCTGCACAAATGTCGTAGGTTGGGATGTTAATCCCATATGCAAACAAAAGAGATCTGTTCAACCTAACACTCTTTCCCCCAGTGCCTCGCAAGACTCAACTGAAACCCTCCCAAGTTAAGGACAAGACATGGTTTATAGGTTAGCGTCTCTAATGCACACAACCCTACGCCCCTGCTATTGTGAGACACAAACAATGGGTGAATGATCATTCTCATACATATGCATTTAGTTCTAACTCTTCATTTTTAGCGACTAATTAAGCACCTTAAATTTGACGAAGATAAGTCCTTGAAACTTAATGATATAGACATTATGATTTCTATATATAGTGAGCAACATAGTGTTTATTTAGCATCTATACTATTGCATGTATTCGTTGAGGTTTAAACAAAACATTCAAGCCATTATCAAAAAGTTGACTAATATAAATTAAATTGTGTTTTAAACCTTCTACAAGCAATACATTTAAAATAGAAAATACTTTGTTACCTATGGTGCCGATACCAAGAATGCGTCATTTGTTGTTGTCTTCGAAAATCACCATGCCTCTTTTCTTCTTCTTCAGAATAACGAACTTGTCTTCATCACCAGTCATGTGCTTGGAACACCCAGAGTCCAAATATCACATGTTCACCCCGTCCTTAGCCTGCCAACACCTCTAAAAGGAGGATGCTTTAAAGATTATGTTACCCAAGTTGTTCCACCCATAGTATAGGTAGTCGACTTTGACATCCAGATTTGAGCAATTTTAGTTAATCCTTTCTTCAAGCAAGATCTAGAAATGTGACCAAACTTGTTACATTTGACACACTTGGCATAGGTAGTGGATATAACCTTTTGCACTGTATTTGGTCTCATGTCGGAGGATGGATATAGGCTTCCAGCTTTAACATAGTTCACTTTATGTTTCTGAAGCTTATTGTTCGGATTTGCTGGAGAAGAGCTATCGTCGGCTATAGCGATATCGCCGGGCTGTAGCTTCACATGTTTGTATCCCAGCCCGAACTTTTCAGATCCTTGACACTGATACTCCAACAACATATTGAGAGATATTTGGCCTATTCCAAACTTTTGGATGACACGGTTCAAGTCATGGATCTTCGTCTTTAATGCAGCGTTTTTCGTGACAAGTATCACACACCGGTTTGTGAATTGTTTCTTTACATTCTTAATAAGGCTAAGAGAAGTCTGTAGCTTCCTTTATAAGTTCTTCATTCCTTTGGTAAGAGTTTCGTTTTTGGAGGAAGTCTTGGAGAGCTTCTCTTTCAATTCTTTTATTGTGCTCAAAGAGAGAACATTCTTGGCACTCGACCTTCTCTTTACCAAATTTGATCAGTTCCATATTTAAATTCTGTATGCCTTCCTTCATTTTTATGTTTTATGATTTTAAAGACGTAATCTCATATAATAACTTATCAAGCTCATCACACAACAATTCATAAGTCTCATGCAATTCATCGTAGGAGGGAGAGATTACCTCAGTGTCGCTATGAACATTGGATTTGCTGTCAAATTCGTTGTGATGTTTCCACATGAGACACATATTCACCTCATCCTCACTGCTTGAGCTTGAGCCGCTCGACTTCTTAGAAACAACATCGTCCCATGTTGACGCTTTAAGCACTTTCCTCTTTCCTTTGTCTCTGTCTTGCCTCTCCTTTTCTTCCTTTTGCAGTTTTGAATATTCTCTCTTCATATGCCTAGACCCGTGACAGTGAAAGCACTCAAAAATAGGTTTTTTTCCGTCACTCTCCGACCCTTTTGACGGTTTGTTCGATCTCCTCTTCTCTTCTGCACCTTTCTTTATAAAAATTTTTAGCATCCCTTGTCTCTTGGAATTTTTCATGAATCTTCTAAATTCTCGTACATTAAGGCTCTCTTTATCTTCATCAACAGACTCTTCCGCTACCTCATTTTCCTTGGCTGCTTTCAGTGCTAGAGCTTTCTTCTTTGGCTCTCTTAAATATTCCTCACTTTGAATCTTTAGCTCTAGTTCATGGGCCTTCAAATTCCCAATAAGCCTTTCAATTTCCAATATGGTGATATTGTGTGACTCAGCAATGCCGGTCACTTTTGGATTGAACCATGGAGGAAGAGATCACAAGATTTTCTGCACTAAGTCTCCATTTGAGAACGTTTTTTCGAGTGATCTAGAAGCATTCACAATTTTCGCAAAGCGAGTGTAAATGTTGTCCACCTCATCAATCTCCATTTTCGGAATTGTTCGTATTCTGATTCAATTCGAAACAACTTCAACTCATTTACCTGCGAAGTACCTTTATGTGTTAGCTTCAACAATTGTCATATATCCTAAGCAGTTTCACAATTGCAAATTCGATTAAATTCAATTTTGTCTAACACAAAAAAGAGAATTCAAAGTTTTCGCATTGTTAATACATTTCAGTTTATCAGAGTCATCTCATTTGTCATGTGGTTTCTCCAAAACTTGATCACCTGCAGTGATAGTGGATATAATGTATTTTGTTTCAACCATGACCTATACGTCCATGCTTTGTGTCATTAAGAATATCTTCATGCGAGTTCTCCCGTGGGTGTGGTCACTCCCCATAAATAGTGGAGGTCTACTCATATATTGACCCTCAGGATTTTAACCTTTTTTGAAGTAACCTCCCTCTAATACCACTTATTGGATCTGGTAGCCAACCTTAGAGGGGAGGAGGTGAATAAGATTTTTAAGTAAATTCAGAATTAAAATAAATTTCACCAATGATGACCTGTTCTGGAAGCTACTGCGGGGCGATAGACTACTACCGCGTGGCGATAGGTCACAATACCACTTTTCCCATGTAAAATTAGTTTTTTGATTTCTCACACAACCCTCAATGCCCTAACAAGATGCAATCACAAATTTGAGATTAAATAAAAGAAATATAATTTTATTCAAAATTAAATAAATGGTTTACAACAGTATAACATGATCTTTGTGATGCCGAAGATCGGAGGCGATGAAACTAACCATTTTATTTTGGTTTCTATACCGATCCTCAATCAGGACCGGCTGACTCTCTCTCATCTTCCCAAGAAGATTGACAAGCCGACTCTTCACCTTCCTCCCAGGAAGGGTCTTAGATCCCACTAGATCTCTCAGATCTAGACGTCCTCCCAGGACAATTTTCCACAGATTCCTCCCAGAAATCTGACGGCCTCCCAGGCCGATTTCTCACGAACTCCTCCCAAGAATTCGACGTCTACACCGGACGATTTCTACACACAAAATACAACAAGGTTAAAAATAATACAAGAAAATAAAAGAGTTTGAAATTGTTGTTCCATCAAATAAGAAATCCTCCGTAGAATGGTGCGCGATCGAGACTTCTAAATTAAATGTCATTCTTCTTGCACTTGAACAACCGTTGCCGGTCATTGGAGACTTCGCTCTTCGGAGTTCTTTGATCACGAACGGGAGGGAGAACTTTCGCTTTTCCTTGCTTGAAGATGGTGGTTCGCACCAACAGAGGCGGTAGCCGAACTCTAGACGTGAATTATTTCTCCTTCTTGTCTCCTCAGAAAATTAAACGCATACTTTTATACTCTTTTTTTAAAAAAGTTATCGCTGACAGTAGAGCTAGCGTCCGACGGTAGGTCTTCTCACGTGATGTCGCTAGTGTACAACCCATATTCGACGAGGGTGGGTCCTACCACCGCCAGGTCATCAGAAGTCAAAGTCAACAAGGCAAGATAGGGATCCAGATCAGCACCCCAGGCCGCAGGAGGTTCGGGCGAGTATGGCGAGCTCCCCAGGCCAACTCGCCAGGTGGCGACTATGGCCAGATGCTCGCCACTTCTAGGCGAGCTCCCCAGGGAAGTCGCCAACTCGCCAGGGTGGGGGTATAAGTAAGACCCCCCCTTCCTTGGATTTCCCTATAAATAGGACCCCAGGGGTACGAGGGAGGGGACAAGCAAATCTCGGCCTGAGCCCTCGCGAGTTCCAACAATCGCCCTCGACTCGCTATTGCTCGAGCTCGTCTCCTTCGTACCTAGCTCGGCCAATTTGGTTGAGAAGGGGTTGCTTCTTCTAAGCAACTGGGTACGTGGTGGGACCTTCCTGCCGCAGCAACCTGGGGTCTTGTTCGCACGATTTGCTTCTGTTTCCTGACCAGAGATCGTCTTTTTGACCGCTCGACCAGTAACTTCAGGTGGCCTAGTCCGATTTCTGAGGTTGAGATATTTCTCGGCTTCAACACTTGGTGCGGTGAGCGTGGAGAGCGACCGAAGAAGAAAGTCGTGGTTGGAAGATGGCCGATGGTGGAGACCGGGGCGAGTTGGGAGGTAACTCGGCGGGAGCTGGAGTCCCGGGGCATGGTAGCGAGTATGTGACAGTGGCGGCTTTTGAAGAGTTCGCGAGGAGAGTGGAGAAGGCGATACTCGTCGGGTTGTCCAATCCGCCTGAAGTGACGGCAACTTCTCCCCGCCGCCGGACACCCCCGGGCGAGGAGATACCAACTCGGCGAGCAGGGAAGGAGCCCGCTTGGGCGAGTGGAGAGCAGGTGATCCCGCCGCGACATCACCCGGCGAGTAGTCAGGGAATCCGGTTTCGAGATCCGGAACTCTCGGCGAGGTATGGAGATACTCGCCGATGGAGCGAGTATGACTGCTCGAGCGGGGAGGATACTCGCCGCCGCCAGGAAGGGAGGAGCCCCTTTTGCGACGAGATCCTCGCAGCCCTCGTCCCCGACAACTTCAGAGAGCCGGTCCTCTCGTACTACTCCGACAAGGACGACCCGGTGAGACATCTTCAGTGGTTTGAAGATGTGGTGTCTATTCGCAACATGTCTGATGCTCTCAAGTGCCGGTTCTTCTTCATTACCTTCAAAGGTAGCGCAAGAGATTGGTTCCACCAGCTGCCAGCAGGGTCAGTCTACTGCTTCTCGGATCTTCGACGGGGTCTGTTGGCAAGGTTTGCGACGTCCAAGCGGAGGAAGAAGGAGGCAACCGCCCTCTTCAAGATCGTGCAGGGGCAGCACGAGAGTTTGGGCCGTTACATCGATCAGTTCCAGGAGGAGGTGCTGGAGGTGGAAGAGGTAGACGGGTTCACCTTGATGGTGGCCCTCAAGTTTGGGCTGAAGCAGGGCCTGTTCAACATGGAGCTGGGGCAAAGGCCGCCCAAGTCGTTCGAAGAAATGGTGGAGCGAGCCAATGTGTTCATCCAAGGAGAGGAGAGGAACAAGGAGTTCCTGACACGGTTAGACGGAGACAGACCGCTGGGGAAGGACAGAGGAAGGCTGCTGTAGAAGGAGAGGGCGCCGGAGGGGCGCAGCGACAGGAAGCAGGAGAGGCCGCAGAGGAAAGAGGAAGAGAAGAGAGAAAGGGGAAGGGAGCTCAGAAAAGCGGAGAGGCAGGAGAGGCCTCGAAGGCAGGAGGATAGGAGGCCCGTCGGGGGTCGAGAGACGAGGAGCGAGGAGAGAAGATTGCAGTACCCGAGGGATCGCCCCCATTGGAGGCGACCCGTCCCTCAAGAGGAGAGGAGGAATTACAACTCTCGGGAGCAGGGAGGAGGAAGAAGGGAGACCATGGCCATCACCCAGCGAGCCGCTAAGCGCCGACGAAAGGAGAGGGAGCAGGAGAGGAGGCAGGAAAGGCAGCAGGAAGCGGCGATTCCCCTCTACTGCGATATCCATCGAGTGGAGGGGCACAGAACCTTGGCTTGCCCTGAGTTCTGGGAAGCAAGGAGGAGGATGGAAGCGACGGTGGCCGAGAGGGAGCAGCCGCAGCAGGAGGCCCAGGTTGGGCAGGTGGCTTACCAGGTGCCGCAGAGGAGGAGAAACGAAGACAGGATCGACCAAGGAGGAAGGGGGAATGTTATCCCCGGTCCGGGAGGCGGACACGTCAGAGTAATCAACGAAGGGGCTGGGTTAGGAGCTTCCCGCAAGGGAAGCCTCCACCAGATCTACAAAAAGAGCGTCGCCTCGACGTCTCAAACCCCCCTCCATTGAACGAGATCACCTTCTCGGAGGAAGACATGCTCTGGAACGAGAACCCCTTCCACGAAGCTCTGGTGATCCAGGCCGCGATCGAGGACTTCACCGTCGACCGAATCCTCGCGGATAACGGTAGTTCGGTGAATGTCATCTTCAAGAGAACCTTCGTCGGTCTTCAGGTGAAAGCGTCCCGGGTTCAGGTGGCGGACGGGCCTCTCTTCGGTTTCTCGGGAGAGAAGAAAGAGGTGGAAGGAGGGGTGGAGCTGCTGGTCACTCTTGGGGGAACTTCGATCCGATGTCGCTTCGTCATCGTCGACGCACCCAACGGTTACAACGCCATCTTCGGGCGGCCCCTCATCAACTACTTCAAGGCCGTTCCGTCGTCATATCATCAGTGCCTGAAGTACTGCCGGGACGACGTCCAAGTCAGGATCAGAGGAGATCCCAAGGCCTCTAGGGAATGCTACCTGAATGCGGTCAGCACCATCAGCTGGATGGGTGATGCAGAAAGGTTGGAGAGGATGATGGAGCAGGAGGAGGGCCTGCAGGCTGCCGAGGAGCTGGAGGAAGTGGAGGTGATCTCCCCGAGAGGAGAGCCTGGGCTGCTGAAGATCGGAGGAGCCTTGCCCCCGGAAGGGAAGGTGGAGATAGTTGCTTGCCTGCAGGAGAACGCGAACGTCTTCGCGTGGAGCGCCGCCGAGATGCCAGGGATTGATGCTGATGTTGCCTGTCATCGCCTCAACTTGGATCCAGCGATGGCCCCAGTCCGTCAGAAGCAGAGGAAGAGCGCCACCGCGCTGGCGGGACCAATCCGGGAGGAAGTGGGGAAGCTGCTGGAAGTGGGTTTTGTTTCGGAGATCCAGTATCCAGGCTGGGTCTCCAATGTTGTAATGGTGAAGAAGTCGGGAGGAGGCTGGAGACTATGTATCGATTTCTCTATGCTCAATAAAGCTTGCCCCAAGGATTGTTATCCCTTGCCTCAAATCGACGCGCTGGTTGATTCCGCCGTCGGGTTTCCCGTAATGAGCTTCCTTGATGCCTTTTCAGGATATCACCAGATCCGGATGCATCCCCCCGATTGCCGCGACGTTTCCTTCATCACCAACGACGGATGCTATAGCTACAAGATGATGCCCTTCGGGCTCAAGAACGTCGGCGCGACATATCAAAGAATGATGGATCACGTCTTCAGAGAGCAAAAGGGGCGGAATCTGGAGGTCTACGTGGATGACCTGCTCGTCAAGAGCAAGAGCGCCGCAGAGCACGTAGCGGATCTGGCAGAGACCTTCGCCACCCTGAGGAGGTACAAGATACGGCTCAACCCGGCCAAGTGTGTTTTTGGTGCGGGAAGGGGGAAGTTTCTAGGGCACCTCCTTACTCCCCAGGGGGTGGAGCCTAACCCCGACAAGGTGAAAGCCATCGTGGAGATGGCATCCCCGAGAGATTCCAAGGAAGTTCAAAGGTTGACCGGAAGGCTGGCAGGTCTTAGCCGGTTTCTCTCCAAGGCCGGAGAGAAGTGCTCCCCTTTCTTCAAGGCCCTTCGGGGCAACCAGAAATTCGAGTGGACCCCGGAGTGTGAGGAGGCTTTCATAAAGCTCAAACAACAGCTGACCCGAGCTCCTCTCCTTCAGGGTCCGCAGGGCGGTGAGGATCTCTTGCTCTACCTAGGGGTGGGGGCTGAAGCAGTTAGCTCGGTGCTGGTCCAAGAAGAGGGAAAGAAGCAGCTTCCAATTTACTACGTGAGCCGGGTGTTGAGGCAAGCCGAAGCGAGATATCCGATCCTCGAGAAGTTGGTTTTCGCCTTGGTGGTTTCGGCCAGGCGACTCCGTCCGTATTTCCAAGCCCACTCTATCAAGGTAGTCTCCGACCACCCCCTGAGGAGTATCTTGGACGGAGTGGAGCACTCCGGCAGACTAGCCAAGTGGGTTGTGGAGCTGAGTGAGTTCGACATCTCCTATCCCCCAAGGGCCGCGATCAAAGCACAAGCCGTGGCGGATTTCCTGGCCGACTTCTCGGTCGAGGTCGAGGCAGACATGGGCGTCTCTCGGCCAGTCCCCTGGAAGATGTTTGTAGACGGCGCGTCGGGAAGGCACTCTGTGGGAGCCGGGGTGGTGCTGGTTAGTCCTCAAGGGACTAGGATCGAGCAAGCCATCGAGATCCTTTTCCCAGTAACCAACAATCAGGCGGAGTACGAAGCCATGGTGGCTGGCTTGCGACTCGCCAAGGAGCTGGCCATCAGAGACATTCAGGCTTTTACCGACTCCATGGTGGCCGCATCTCAGATTCGGGGAGAGTTCGAAGTTCGAGATCCCATTTTGCAGCAATATCTGGTTAAGGTCAAGGGCCTGATCGGGGGATTCCGATCCTTCCACGTCGAGCACGTGCCCCGAGAACGCAACTCCGAGGCAGACGACCTTGCAAAATACGGCCCTCGGGCTGGGGGAATCGCCATCGAGTTGTTTCGACCATCCGTCGAAGAAGGCGAGCTGATGGAGATCGATCAACGAGCCTCGTGAAGGGATCCGTTCATCACGTTCCTGACAACAGGCCGACTACCATCCGACGGGCAAGATCAGAGAAAGTTCTGGTACAAGGCCGCATATTACTTATTGCAAGACGGCGAGCTCTATCGCAAGACCATCTCAGGCCCTCTGGCCCGATGCTTGTCAGAGCTCGAGATTCCCCGGGTCCTCGAGGAGATTCACTCAGGAGAGTGCGGCAGCCACTCCGGGACCCGCACCCTGGAGCAGAGAATTTTGAGGCACGGTTACTTCTGGCCAACCATCCGAAAGGACGCAGAGGCCTATTCCAGAAAATGCTCCCAATGTCAACTCTTCACGCCCCTCGCGCTCCAGCCGGCTCAGCAGCTTCGCTCGATCACCGCTCTGTGGCCTTTCGCAATCTGGGGAATGGACTTAATCGGCCCGTTCCCTCAAGCTAGCGGACAAAGGAAGTTTGTGCTAGTAATGGTCGACTACTTCACAAAGTGGATCGAGGCCAAGGCTCTGGCCAAGACCACGTCTCAAATCGTCAAGAACTTCATCTGGGGGGAAATCGCATGCAGATTCGGGATTCCTCTGGCCATCATCACCGACAATGGGCCGCAGTTCGCCAGTTTGGAGCTAGGGAACTTTTGTAAGCAGTTGGGAACCGACCTTCGGTTCGCCTCGGTACACCACCCTCGGAGTAATGGGCAAGTAGAGACCGCGAACAAGCTCATCATCAACTTGCTGAAGAAAAAGATCACCAACCTCAAGGGAAATTGGGCCGAACAACTCCCTTCCGTCCTATGGGCTCTCAGGACCACCCCAAACTCAGCCACAGGGGAAACACCCTTCAAACTGTCACACGGGTCCGAGGCTCTCATCCCGGTCGAATTTGAAGTGCGTAGCCCAAGGGTCATCGCAGCCGAAGACGGAAGCGAGGAATGGCGGCTAGAGAACGAAGAGGCTCAGAGGCTCTCCCTAGATTATGTGGAAGAGCTTCGGGACTTGGCCTCCATACGCCAGGAAGAAATCAAGAGACGCATGGCGAGGCATTTCGACAAAAATGTCCGCTTAAAAAACTTCCTCGCAGGGGACTTGGTCATGAAGAATGTGGACGCCGCTGGGCGGGGAGCCGCCGTAGGCAAGCTGCATCCCAACTGAGAAGGACATTTCATCGTCCAAGAAGCCCTGGCCACAGGAGGCTATTACCTACAAGATCAAGCGGGAGAGCAGCTGACTGGGACCTGGAGTGGGGATGATCTGAAAAGATTCTACCCATAGCGGTAACCCATGTATCTATTTCTGTAAACATAGCTAATATACAAAGGATGCGGGATTTTATCCCTTTTGTGTTGAACATGCCTCAAGGCTTCTGAGTGTTTCCATGGCCCGCCTCGTAGTCGACTTCGGGAGGCAGTGGTCGGTTTGTTCCTCATACATAGCCCAGTACGGATGATGGGACGATGCTTCGGGATTTTAAGCGCTCTTGTAAGACCGGGCCTCTGCATTGTCGGCCGAGATCAGCTCCCCCCCCCTTGCACGTCGGCCTATGTCTCCCCGAGTGCATCTCTCTTCCGTCTGGAGGAACAACGAGGAACAGATCCGCACCCTGATCCCCCGGACTCGAGGAGAGGCCGGCCTCGTAAAGCACCCAGAAGGAAAAAATCTCAAGTGAGCAACAAGGCAGGATAACCTGCTGAAGGGAGGGCGTGGACGAGCCCAGGGGTGTGTGTTGATTTCGAGTGCGTCCGGAGAGGACCCTCGATGAACACCACCCCCGTTCGAATCGTAGCTAGAAGCGATCTTCACTATCAAATCGAGATACGTGCCTTCAACCCGTTCTTACTGAATAGCCTAGTACGGATGATAGGACGATGCTTCGGGACTTTAAGCGCTCTTGTAAGACCGAGCCTCTGCATTGCCGGCCGAGATCAGCTCCCCCCTTGCATGTCGGCCTAGGTCTCCCCGAGTGCATCTCTCTTCCGACTAGAGGAATTCTTAGGAACGGGTCTGGACGCCAACCCCCCGATTTGGCAGGGTCAAGAGCGTCTCTCCGGAGAGAGTTTCTTTCTTATCAAGATGTCTCTGAGATTAATCTCCAAACTATGTAAGGATGCAGGATTTTATCCAAGACTTCGAGTTGAGCAGCGTCGTAAGACCGGTATCCCCACGAGCTCCTCTCCTCGGGAATCGGCCGATCTCCTCGATTGTAATTCAAGACTTCGAGTTGAGCAGCGTCGTAAGACCGGTATCCCCACGAGCTCCTCTCCTCGAGAATCGGCCGATCTCCTCGATTGTAATTCAAGACTTCGAGTTGAGCAGCGTCGTAAGACCGGTATCCCCACGAGCTCCTCTCCTCGGGAATCGGCTGATCTCCTCGATTGTAATTCAAGACTTCGAGTTGAGCAGCGTCGTAAGACCGGTATCCCCACGAGCTCCTCTCCTCGGGAATCGGCCGATCTCCTCGATTGTAATTCAAGACTTCGAGTTGAGCAGCGTCGTAAGACCGGTATCCCCACGAGCTCCTCTCCTCGGGAATCGGCCGATCTCCTCGATTGTAATTCAAGACTTCGAGTTGAGCAACGTCGTAAGACCGGTATCCCCACGAGCTCCTCTCCTCGGGAATCGGCCGATCTCCTCGATTGTAGTTCAAGACTTCGAGTTGAGCAGCGTCGTAAGACCGGTATCCCCACGAGCTCCTCTCCTCGGGAATCGGCCGATCTCCTCGATTGCGAGAATGAGAGGCCCGCAGGTTATGATTCGACAACTAAGCCAGGTTCGACTTGCGTCACGCGCAGGTGGGCGAGCAGGCCTCGCGCGAGTAGGCGAGCTGATCTCGCGCGAGTAGGCGAGCTGGTCCCACGCGGGTAAGTGAGCTGGAACCGCGCGAATAAGCGAGCCCCGGAGGGCATGCGAGTATGTCACACGCGCCGACCCGCGCGGTGCGCGAGGTTCTCCCAGCAGGTTCACGAGTACCCGGGCGCAGGGGCGAGTAGGTCCCGGCGAGCGGATGATCGATGTCGGGACCATCCCCCTGCGATCTAGCGAACGCTCCTCTCCGAGCCTATGAGCCTAGCGAGCAACATGTCAGAAAAATACAGGAGCAAAAATTTGTATAAATCACAAGTCAAAAATTGATTTACAAAAGGAATATCGGCGAGCAACTAGGACTCCTCGTCGCCAGTATCTGGCCGATATTCGTCGTCTCCGATATCACCGATATCTACAGATTCATCGCTCTCGCTCTCGTCGCTGCTGCTTCCGCTGCTACTGTCATCGGAATCGCCAGAGCTGGTCGGCGGCGAGGCGCGGTACGGCGGGATGGTCCCCTCGGCGATTAGCTCGGGAATGAGCTCGTCGACAGTGAGCGGCTTCTCCCCTTCGACGAGCTGGCCCCCGAGCCTGAGGCGCGCGAGTATGATGTTCCCCGCCGCCCGTGCAATCTCGCGGCGAACAGAGGATCTCTCCTCCCAGAGGACGCAGGATTGCTTCACCGCTCGCGCCGGGTCTTCGGGTAGCGGGGTTGAGGAGCTCGGCCGTCCTTCAGCAGCGACCAGCCTCGTCTCCATCTCCGCTGCGCGAGTTTGGGCCGCCTCCAGCTCGGCCTGAGAGGCGGCGAGCTTCTCCTCGCACTCAGAGAGCTTCTTCGCTGCTTCTATCTCGGCAGCCTGCGAGATGACCGACGTCAGGACCTATCGATGAAACAAATCGAGCGACCAACCCAAGGACAGCTCACCTCGAAGTCCTTCCAGCGGACCGACTGCATGCCGAGGTCGATGGCCTTCTTGAAGACGACCTTGAGGGCATCGGTCGTCTCCAGCAGCTTCCTCGCCGAGTAGTGCCCCAGCTCGGCAGACCGCGCGAGCGCGCAGGCCGACTGATGGGCGAGCTCCAACGGGGTCAGCTCCAGGACGGACTCCGCATCGACTCGCCCATATATGGCGTGGAGGACAGCGAAAGCCTCCCCCTTGTCCTCCCAGTCGGTTGACCAGGACGGCAGGTTGGTGCTCAGCGACACCGAGTTGTCCTCCGCCGACCAAGTCACGAGCGGGCGGCCGTAGGAATCCACCACCCCCTGCCCGAGGCCGTAGTTGGGGTGGAAGTGGGGCGACCGGGCGCCCGTCGGCGACCGGCGATCGACGGATTGAGGCGACGAGGCCTTTGCCCTCTTCATCGCGGGGCCTGACGAGCTGACCCGCGACTTTCCTTTGGCCGCCTTCTTCTCCCCAACGTCGGCAGGGGGACGAACGTCCGAGCGCGTAGTGGCGACTTCCTTCGCCAAAGGAAGAGGCTTCTCCGGAAGCTCGTTGGGAACTGCAAAACGCGCGACAAGTTAGCTTCAGCGGAAAAAGGACAACGAGCGAGTAACCAGGACGCATTCTAAGCTCGGCTCACTCTCACGGGGGTGGACTGCCTCGAGCACGTTGACGTTTAGACGCCAGAAAATGACGTCAAATCGCCGACCCCGGAAGTACTCGAAGAGCTGCTCGCGAGCTCCTTCGAGGATGGGAGGAAGGAAGGCGACGTCGGCCGGTTGGTGCGGCCTGCCGAGAATCCCGCCGAAGTCGCCGTGGACGACCACCAACTGCTCGCTCCAGCGGTGGACCTTATTCGCGGTCCCGGCCAAGGTGCAGACGTGGCTGCTAAAAAAGACGACTCCCTCCGAGGTCGCCGCAAAGGCGAAGATGCGGCGGAAGACGGAGAGGTCGAAGGTGATCCTCTCTTCCCGGAGGAAGCATAGGAACCCCATGATGATCGCCATGCCATTGGGGTTGATCTGCGCGGGGACGATCCCGAAGTAGCGCAGGATCTCGCAGAACTCCGGCCAGAAGGGTAGCCGCAGGCCGACGTCGAAATGTCGCAGCGACAAGACAAGGGCGCCCTCAACATATGTGTTGAGCCGCTCGCCGCGAGTAGGAAACCTCGCCGAGTAGTCCTCGGGCAGCAGGCGCTCCCTGAAGGCCGCCAGGTCCTTCTCTGAGGTGATGGACTTCTTGAATGCCGCATCCGCGAAGTTAATGGCGTGAGCTTGTCGGCGAGCGCTGGCGTCGTCGCCGACCATGTTTGCGAGCTGTAAAAAGAGCGAGAGAAGGCGAGCTGGATGTTCGGATACTCGCCGATATGAAGAGAAGATCGCTACAACGTACGCTTTATGACCCACCTACCCCTCCTATTTATAGATATGGCAAGGCAAAGGGGGGGGGGGGGTCTGCCCGTCTCGGCGAGTATCGAACGAGCTCGCGCGGTGAAGAATAAGAGGCGACATTGCCAGATGACCTAGAGCTCGGCACACCACAAAGAAAGCGCACACACGAAGAATCAGAAGGCGAGAATACTCATACACGCAAAGATGAGTTAATCAATAAAAAAATAGATGTCCGAAAGAAGTACAAAGTCGCGCATGGCGAGCTACATTCAAAAGGCAAAATTACTAAGGCGCCCTAGGCCGCTCAGGGGGGTGAGGATGTCGCCCGGCCCAGCCGATCTCGCGTGCACGCCGGTAATGCTCCGTCACCAACGCCATGGCATCGTCGCCGAGCCGGAGCTGCTCCTCCATCCTCGCCAGACGTCCAGCAGACCCCATGCTCGCCCGGATGCCAGCCAGCTCGTCAAGTACCAGCTGCAGGCGGTGTTTGTTCAACTGCAGCTGGCGATCATTCTCTTTGACCATGTGGAAGCGAGCTTCATAGTTCTCCAAGGTCACCTGGAGCCCTTCGACCTTGGCCAACCTCGCCTCCAGAGCCGAGATGCGTCGGTGAGGGTCGCAGATAGCGAGCTGGTCGAACTTGCTTTCCAGCTCCATGTAGGCGCGAGCAGCAGCTTGGCGATACTCGCTCCCCGACAGCCCGATGGCGTCGATGAAAGCCGCCCCAGGGGTCGCCGGGCGATCTGACAAGAAAGAGAAATAGATCGTCAGGTCGGAAAAAGTGGAGCAGAAATCGAAGTGGTAAAAAAGCTTACCACGGCGAGGAGATCGGGATCGGCACGGCGAGGGAGGTCGTCCGGAGGTATCTCGCCTCCCCAAAGAGCTGCTCGGAAGATCGGCAGGCCTGCCCTGCCCGCGCTCTCCCGACCCTCGACCGACGTAGTCGGGGTCTCCAACCCGCGGAGGGAAGTAGGCCGGCCGCTGCCTCTCCGGCTTCTTCAACGGCGGCGGAGCTTGAGATGAGCTCGTCGGGTGGTGTGGAGCCCTCGACGCAGGAGGTGGAGGAGGTCGCGGAAGATCCGACCTCTGCGAAGCAGACAAAGGCGGCGGCGGGGGAAGGACGGTGCCCGGCATCTGGCCAGGAGTGGCGACCAAGGGTGGCGGCGGCGGCAATGAGGCGCTCGCCGAGACTACTTTCCCGCCACTCGCAACGGCGGAGGCCGCCCCGCTCGCCGGAGGATCCTCGCGCGCCGACCCGGACAACCCAGCGGGAGTTTCTTTCACCGGCAGCTCCTTGCTCGCCAGGGGGGTGCCCTTCACCAACGTCGCCCCCGACGCCTTCCCCGAGCTAAGGCCCATCCGGACCGTGTAGGCGGTCTTGGACGGCCTATCGGCCGCCAGGGCGAGTAGGGGGGCCGAGCTCAGCGGGACGACGTCAAGAGTCGAGTCCGCGGCAGTCGAAGAGTCTGCATAGAAAAGTAGTCAGTAAAGAAGAAGCGGCGACAACCTAGCAGGAAAGATTTCCAGATGGCGACCTGTCACGGTGACGACCTCGACCTGAGCCGCCGCGGATTCCTTAGCGGCCGCGAGCTCCTCGGCCACTCCCGGCTCCTCCGGCGGGCTGTCCCGAACAGATCCGGGGAGGTCGTCAAGCCCGAGATCGCTCAACAGCTTCTGGGTGCTGGAAGAAGCTGCGGGATTTCCAGTCGCCGCGGCGACTTGGTTCAGCGGTGGAGGCGAGCCGACCGCCGCAGTGGCGGACTGCTTGACCTTCTTCGCCTTTTTCTTCTTCGGCGGGGTCGAGGCGGTGGCGTCTTCCTCGCGCGGCCTTTTCTGTCTGGCTATGCCGAGGAGGCCAGACAGGGCGACGAGATTGTCCATCAACAACTTCTCAGCATCCGACATTTTCGGCGAGCTTCAGGGTCCGTCTCGAAAATCAAGCCCCCCCTATTTATAGACTACTCTACCAGCAGACGACGATGCGAGCTGTCCAGATACTCGGCAGAGGTACTCGCCGAATAAGATGATTCTTTCCGGGCTCCTACGTCGCCCAAAAAGAGCGGGGATTGTGTACAACCCATATTCGACGAGGGTGGGTCCTACCACCGCCAGGTCATCAGAAGTCAAAGTCAACAAGACAAGATGAGGATCCAGATCAGCACCCCAGGCCGCAGGAGGTTCGGGCGAGTATGGCGAGCTCCCCAGGCCAACTCGCAAGGTGGCGACTATGGTCAGATGCTCGCCTCTTCTAGGCGAGCTCCCCAGGGAAGTCGCCAACTCGCCAGGGTGGGGGTATAAGTAAGACCCCCCCCCCTTCCTTGGATTTCCCTATAAATAGGACCCTAGGGGTACGAGGGAGGGGACAAGCAAATCTCGGTCTGAGCCCTCGCGAGTTCCAACAATCGCCCTCGACTCGCTATTGCTCGAGCTCGTCTCCTTCGTACCTAGCTCGACCAATTTGGTTGAGAAGGGGTTGCTTCTTCTAAGCAACTGGGTACGTGGTGGGACCTTCCTACCGCAGCAACCTGGGGTCTTGTTCGCACGGTTTGCTTCTGTTTCCTGACCAGAGATCGTCTTTTTGACCGCTCGACCAGTAACTTCAGGTGGCCTAGTCCGATTTCTGAGGTTGAGATATTTCTCGGCTTCAACAGCTAGTTGTCCATTAAATTAGGAAAAATATCCTTAAAATATTCGCACCACTTTTGAATACCGCGGCGCGATAAGGCTAGCACCCGACGGTAGTGGTTCCTCCTCGATGCAGTCGATTCGACGGGATAGCGCTTGATGGTAGGGCTAGCGCATGGCAGTAGGGATGCGGTCAAATTGGCTAACGCTCAGCGGTAGAGCTAACACCTGACGGCAGCGATGCAGTCGAATTGGCCACTGCCCAGTTGTAGAGCTAACGCCTGTCGGTAGCGACTTTTCCTCGATGCAGTCAAATTGGCTAGTGCTCGACAGTAAGTCATAGAGAAGTCTCTTTGCGCGCTCAACATAAATTCTTCAATGCTAGCGCCAGCGTTAGTGCTAGTGCCTGGCGGTAGGTTACAGACCTTGAAACTGTCATTCTTCATACCTGTAAACCTGCACACTATACCCAACGCAAGTATGATCAAATACAACTTGAGATTTGATATTGTCAAAATAAAGAGATGTTGACCATGAGTTCCAACAGAGCCTCTACCCCCTACTCTAGTGGAATAAGCAACAATATGAGCAATTCTAGTGGAGCAAGCACTATAAAGCAAAAGCAATTTTGAGCATCCTCAACCAAGGATGAGAAGTTTGGAGGAGATCTACAAGGAGATAGAGTTGATTCATGCTAACTTTTCTTTATATGGTATTCTAGCAGATTGTGAGTCATACTCATATGATAAAGTTGCTCAGTAGAAGACATGGAGAAAGGCAATAGATGAAGATATAACATCCATCAAGAAGAAAGATACTTGGAAGTTGGTCACTCTGCCAACAGGACACAAACTCGTAGGTGTGAAATGAGTGTACAGAGTGAAGACGAATATGGATGGAGAAGTGGAGAAGCACAAGACTCATCGCGAAAGGCTACCAACAAGTCCATGGAGTGGACTACACGATGAGGTCTTTGCTCCAGTGGCTCGAAGTGACACCATCAGGCCGATCATCGCACTAGCAGCTCAGTATAAGTGGAAGATCTATCATATGGATGTTAAATCCGCTTTTCTAAATGGATACTTGGAAGATGTATATGTCCAGCAGCCGTCTGGATACGAAGTAATTGATCAAGAGAAGAAGGTTTACAAGCCTAAGAAGGCGTTGTACATGTTAAAGCAAACGTCTCATGTGTGAAATGTGCATACTTTCAGAAGAACGTGTGCATAAAGAGCCCGTATGAGTGTATGTTTATAGATGATCAAGAGAGACTAAAAAAACCAACATAAAAAATTGAAGCAAACTCAGATGATATTCACATATAGTAGAACATGATGTTTAACACGTGAAACCATAGCTACAACAATGCTATAAAAAACTAGTTGTTACACATTCATAAAGCAACCGGCACCGATGATTTCAAGGAACATGGCTATCCTGCAGGCAAAAAAGTCAAAGATATGCAAGGGACCGTTATCTTATAATGCAAGGGATAGGTTTTTAATGTAGATAATCCTAGCCTAACATACATAAATATTGTAATAGAACACTAAACAAAGGCATGATATCAGTTTACAAATTGTTTGATATACACTGATAAGAAAATCTAATTAGGATTGTGGTTAGGCTTCATATCAATTCTGAAACAAAGTTCTGCATCTCAAACAAAACTAGTAAGGGAAGAATTCTCGGGGTAGCTTTCCTTGGATTCAACAAGCAAATATGCTTTTAAATATGGATGGCTGATCCTTATGGACTAACTGTAAATGTAAACTAACCAAATAAATGTGGTGTTCCCAAGTTGAGTCTTAATTAAATAATAATTGAATCAAATAATAACTGAATCCAACACATGTTGGCAGCAATCTAAGAAATCAACCATTGGCAATTCCCTTTTAGAGCTTAACATTAATCATATTTTAATTGAATACAGTCACACAAATTTGTTCCCTTAAGAAATCTGAACAAAAATGAGCTTATATTAAGTTCCAAGAGAACCATAGGTGATTTTACCTCTTCAATAGCATCCTAATAAAAACAATGACAACAAATAAACATTCTCTGAGATGAATAAGTGATCGTCGTGTACATTCTACAAAACAATTAAAAAAAAAATTGTCA
The DNA here is from genome assembly GCA_039513925.1 of Platanthera zijinensis. Taxonomy (NCBI): domain Eukaryota; kingdom Viridiplantae; phylum Streptophyta; class Magnoliopsida; order Asparagales; family Orchidaceae; genus Platanthera; species Platanthera zijinensis. The sequence goes on along the minus strand of CM077081.1, from coordinate 10,638,594 downwards.
AAGATGTAGCAATCCTATTTGACAGCGTTAACAAGTAGGGCCAATAGTTGAACGTGAAAATGATGTGAATTGAATTCAAATCGACTCAGGAAAGTAGTAATTTAAATCCATGTTGCAGATATCAGTGGTATCTTGGAATAATATGATGATACTGTTGAAATTGTTGAAGTAGGAAAAGGGTGGTCAGGATTGTGTAAACCGCACAGACCGTCTAGACTGTGCACGGTTTGCGTGGATAGATTTGGTGACTAGCCTAGTCGGGCTTTCTTCTTCTCGCGGTCTGTCAGCTAGATTCTCTGGTGTGTAACCATGCGGATAGTCTTAGCTAACCGCGAACTGCGAGGTCGGGAATAGGAGACCGCGGAGATCGGCAGACCGCCGCTTGGTGCGGTTAGTCTTCTAGTCGTGTGGCTATCGGCTCGGCTGTTCAAGTCCACACGGGCTGAAGAGGTTGTCTGCATAGAGGTGCGAACTAGTGGAGTTAACCGCACAAGGTCTGGGTTGTGAGGTTGTCAGCCCGCATAGTGAGCGGACTGGTGCTGCTAGCTGCCACATCACTATAGGTTAATCTATCCTCTTGGGCGATGACGGTATTCGCCTGCCCACCTATTAATAATGATGCTGGATTTGTCATAAATAACATAAACTGTAAGAAATGAAGCTCAGGTTAAACTTGGTGGTTACATTTTTCTAACCGCGCGGCAAGGTTTAGTGACCAGATTTATTGTTGTGTTACAGATTGTGCGGCTAGCACTTGGCAGCCACGAAACTGGTTCTGAAGGTTGTGCGGATAGCTGGTAGCAGTTGACGGCGGTTAATAGCAGGTCGTGGATAGGAGACTAGGCGGTCTTCTTCCTTGACAATTTACCAGCTTGATATCACAGTTCGCCTTTGGCGGACTGAGTTGTAGTTCGAATAAAGTTGTTCGCTCAACTCGCGGTTAGGCGACCTCGGCGGTTAGGCGACCAGAAGTTGCAGTTAGGCGGCAACTCAGTTTAAGGTCATCCGTTCGCGACTACTTCAGCGGTCAGGCGACCTCGCGGTCGGGCAACCAGAAGTTGCGGACAAGGTTGTTTACTTTAGCGGGCAATAAATAGTAGTTCGTGTGGCTAAGGGTGTTGTCTGAAAGTTTGGCAGACTTGGCGGTTAGCTATGGCGGATAGGCGGCTTGGGCGTTTACAGAGTTCTGTCCGCCTGTTTTTTGTACTTGTCTATATTTTAGTGATAACCATCAGATGCATCGCGAAATCATATTTCGCAATGTATGTCCCGCACTGTAAAAAAGATTGATAATTCAATTATGGCTCTTGTTATTCTACTTGCTTCTGGTTTATTTGGCTTTGTTGGTTGAGTATTCCTGCGACCTTTCCCGCTTTCACAAAAATTTACATGGTATCAGAGCGATAGAGGTTTGAGCGGTGATCAGCCACTGAAGTTTGCTTAGTACTTTTGGAAGTTACAAGTGAACCAGGACTGCAATGGAAGGTGGTTACAAAAGAGCCATTGGAATTGAGATCCTAACACAGACTAACTTCAAGATGTAGAAGTCGTGTATGAAGAGTTATCATCTAGGCGAGGACCTCTGGTGTTGAAGCCAAAAATAACCTCAACGAATGTTCACGAACCAAAGTGCAGTCAATGCCTACTTCTCTCAAACCTCGACCCCTGACAGGCTGCTAAGGCCCTAACACAGACCCAAAGCCTCAGCTGGGAGGTCCCACCACACACCCGGAAGATCTCTGAGAGCTTCCCCTCCAAAGCCAAATGCTGGGCTGGGAGCTCTTCAGAAGGCACTAGGGTTAGAGGAAAATGATCAACTTGCCTTCCAAAGAGCCCTTATGGGTCTTTTTATAGTCTTCCTTTGACCTAAAAATACTGAAATACCCCTGAGGGGTCTGCCAATAGCCAAATCCCGCTGTCATTCAAAGGGCATTTGGGTAATTTTACCTCGGGATAATATATTATAAAATAATCCTCTTTATGAGCGCCGGGCCCCACCACGTGGGCCCACTTGGCGAGAACCCTGGCCGAGAAGGCTCTCGCTGGACCCTCACCCGGGCCAACCTTGGCGAGACCCCCTTGCCAGGGAGGTTCGCGCCCTCCACGGTTTCGAAGAGCTCGCGACTGAGGGCCTTCTTGGGGCCTTCTCGCCTCCCCTGGGCGGGAGCTTCCGCGGTCAGACCCTCTGCTTTGGTCGTTCGACGATCTCTCCTGCCGAGAGGTCGACCATCTGCCCTGGTCGGTCGACGATCTCTCCTGCCGAGAGCTTGAACATCTGCCTTGGGCGAGAGCCCCTTCAGGGCGAGAACTCTATAAGTATGTCTTAGGACTAACCCAGGGCTAACCTGAGCCTAGCCCAATTCCTCAGTGGTGTCTCCGGGTCCCACCCAGCGAATATGGGGTTGTACACAATCCCCGCTCTTTTCGAGCAAGCCCTGCGCTCGACAAGACAAGTCCAACCCCAAAATATTCGCTGGACACGTGCCCGCCTATCGAGGGAATCTTTTGGTGGGTCCCACTGCGGCTATAAATATGCACTGATGGACGTCCATACGCCCTGCCCTTAAAATACGGCTTTCCGACTGAGCTCTCGCCTCCGGGATTTTCGCGCGAGCACACCATGCATTCCAAGCGTGCTGCCAAACCGCTTCCGCAAGACCTCCAAGACCGGTTAGCCGCTGCCCAAGCGCGGGCCTTGGCTAACTGTGCGACGGTGGCTCCATGGTTAGCGAAAAAGACTTCAACCGCCGGGCCTTCGGAGCCGAAGAAGAAGGAAAAGAAAAGGGCGAAGGCGGTCCGGCGGGACCTTTCTCGCGAGAACAGGGATCCTCCTTCCCCCACTCCCAATCCTGCCGGAGATTCTTCCCTACAGAAGGTGAGCCTTTCGCCCGTGCCTACCGAGCTAACTGTACATTAGATTCGATGATTAAAGTATGCTTTCGCAGGAGTCCGCTCCCGATAATGACGCCGAAATTCCGCCCAGCTCTTCGAACCTACCCGCTCATCCCCCCGAGGGCCAAACACGGGTCTCGGAAAGGATTCCTCCCGCGAGACCGGAACGATAGGTACATTTTCCCTTGTCAATATTTCAACCAGACCCTTTCTTTTCTGAACCGTCTTCTCGCAGTGCCAGCTCCCGCCGACCCGGGTCTATCCACCCGGGAAGATGAAGCGAGAACCGCCGAAGTGCCTCCCGCGGTGGCCAATCCTCTCCTGCAGGCGGGGGGGGGGGGGGGGGGGGCGGCTTCTGAACCTTCCGCTACTCTCAAGGATGCTGATCGCCCCTTGAGAGAAGACAACTCCCCTCATGCTTCCGGCCAGGCCGGGATCATCGTGCGCGAGCCCTTCCGCCCGGGGCTGGGCAAGCCTCTTCACCTCCTTTACGGAACCAACGGAGGGGCCGGGCTTTCTCGTCCAACTTTGGCTGACGGTTCTCGCCCAGCCGCAGGTATGCGAAAACTTTGTCGGACTGTCGATCGTCATGTCTTGACCAAAATTCTCGCGTGTTTCTTCCGCAGGTGATCCTGGCTTGCGGTCGGAAGTCAACGAGGAAGGAGAGGAAGAGGAAGAAGAAGACGAGGAAGAAGAGGATGAAGAGTCCCCCATCCCTTCGTCTGGCGAGATAGAGGAAACCCTGAACAGTGCAGGGAGCGCGAAGGGGAGACGGAGGAAGATCTCGGCCATCCTGGCCAAGCTTGTCCGGCGGGACCGTGCCCATGCTGCCGCGGCGAAAGCATTCCGCGAATCCGTGGAGCAAAGACTGGAGGCTCTGGAGCGGGACTTCTTCTTGGGCGAGACTGATTGCCCGCGCGGGCCTTCCGCCGAGTCTTCGCCAGGGAGGTGCATCTCGCAGATCCGGGACTACGCCAGGCGGATCAACCTTGGGTGTACCACGCTATCGTCTTACTTCAACCCGTTGGCGCCCCCAAGGACTAGGCGGCGAGAACGGGGACGATGGAGCTGGAAACCCTACTAGCCTTCACGCTCTGAATCTTAATGTATCTCTTTTTTCTTCTGTAATAAACATTATTATTAATTAAGTTTTATCCAGCTTGCGCTAGCGAGAGTCTCGCTTCTGCCCATGTCTCTCTTTTCCCTTTCCTTTTTATCGCTCTGCGGGGCTTTTTAATCAAGGCGCTTACCCCGATCTAGGATGCTTGCGCTGATCTAGGAGGTTTGCGTTAACCCAGGAGGCTTGCACCAGTCTAGGAGGCTTGCGCCGATCCAGGCAGTCGCGTCGAAACCCGAAGCGACCGTTGACCGCCGTCATCCTGAGGGGGAGAACCGAGGCGCCGTTAGCCCGGATTCTGACAGCTGTACTCCGCTGTCACTTTCTCTCTCTGCCGGATGAACTCATGATGACTACGATTCCCTATAAATAGAGAAGTCTACCAACCGCATTTACTTCTCCGATCCGGAACCTCAGCCTTCCCTCCGTGCTCTCGCGTTCCTGCTTCCGCTTCGACCCCCCTACAGCCCTACAGCTCTCGCTCTTACTCACGAACTAGCCATGCCTGGCGAGAGCAAGGGTCGCGCCCATTGTGCGGAAGCCTTCCAGAAACACCTCTTCCCTTCCTGCAAGCTCACCCTCGACGAATACAACGTGATCGTCGACCGCTACGTTCCCGCCGGCTTCTCGGCGCGGAACCCGGGGAATCATGATAGGGTGAATACTCCCGGGGCGGGAGAGCTTGCCATCCCCCTCGAGCATTTCGAGGTGGGCTTCCGCCTCCCCCTGTGGCCGGAGGTTCGGTTAGCTCTCCGCTATTATGGGGTGGTGCCCGCCCAGCTAAACCCGAACTCTGTCGCGATCCTTATAGCATTCATATGCTATATGCGATCCGAGAGGATCGAGTTTAGTCTGCCCATCTTCCGGAAGCTATTCAACTTCCGTGCCAAGGGGGGGGGTAGTTTTCTTCTCCGGGCAACAGCTCGAGGTTACCGGTCTCGCCAATAAGCACCACCATTGGGGCGAGAAGTTCGTTTACGTCAGCGGGGACTTCGGCAACGTCCCGCTTCAGCCCGTCCAGTATGAAGACGCTGCCTACAAGCCGCCCGCTCTGGGATCGCGCGAGAGCGCAATCCTGGAATTCTTCGGGACCAAGGAGTTCGACGTCCCCTATCTTCTGCGGGACGTCGACTCCCTCCCACTTGTTCAATCGGGCGAAGGTACGGTCTTGCCTCAGATTCCCTTTTTCTATCAAAGATTTTCTTGCGCTGAAGTGCTAAAGCGTTTTTACTTTGCAGGAGAGCGGGAGGTCCCTCTGCGCCAACCCTTCGCCGCAGGACGGGGTGTCGAGGGTCTGGCAGCGAGAGGCCCCCTTGCGCTCGCGGAAGCTAGCGCCAGCGCCTGCCGAGAAGATCCAACCCCTTCCATGCCGCCACCGGCCAAGAAGCGGAAGGCCACCCTTCCTCCTCTCCGCGCGCTGAAGAGGCCCAAGCCTTCTGCCGCCGATAAGGGGAAATCGTTGGCGGTCTCGGCCGTCCAACCTCCTCCTGAGGGCAGGTCCTTTGAAGCGATCCTTCAGAGGGCCAGTGAGATGGATGCCGCCGCCAAGAGCCGCGCCGAGGCTTCCGCCAGGAACACACCGGCCGTAGGCGAGGCTGGGGAGAAGTGGTCGCCGCCGAGACCTCCGCCAACATCCCGCCCCAGGAGGTGCCGAGAGGGCACCGGAACTTTGGTTTAGGCGTCAGGTACGCCGACTCGGAGGGGAAGCCTCAGATGGAATGGGACCCCAAGACAAACTCAATCAGGGTTTCGACCCTCCTTCCCCGATGGGCGGAGGGGGAGAATGTGACCGGCGAGGCCTTCTCGCTTGGATATGGTCTCTACAGCCGGGAAGATGCCAGCGTGTTCGACCAGACGCCTACCCGCCTTCTAGCCTTCGACGCCACCCGGGCCGTAATGCGCGGGTTCGAGCTTACACATATGTGTGCGCGTCGAAGCATCACCATTGACAAGAACTTCACTGATATGCGCAAGGCGAGGGAGGACGCGATAGCTCACGCGCATGCCGCGGAAGAAGAACTCGCGAGAGCTCAACAGGAGCTCGCGGATGCTAGATTGGCGCTGTCTCTGCGCCCCGCGACCGAGGTAGGCGAGATCCTCCTGAACCCTTGTCCCCGTTTCCTCGAAGTTTCTACTGTGTAATGCGTCTAGACTAAAATCTTTTATCCCTTTTGCAGGATTCCGCCCAAGTCAGGGAGCTTCGCGCAGAGCTGGCCAACGCGCGTTGCGAGAGTGTCCTCCTGAGGGAACAGCTCCGCGCAGAGCTGGCGAAGGTCCCGCCCCCGGAGCTAGATGCGAGGTTGCGGAGTCGCTACCTCTCGGAATATGACGTCGACAAGCTGCTTCAAGCCAATGCTCAGGCGACCGTCAGGCTGACGCTCGAGACGCTGCGAGACGTCAAGCTGCTCCAGGAGGACGGCGCGACCATCGACGCTCGCCAACTTCTTCCTTGGCTTTACGACCCAGTTCCCAAACCCCCGGGCGCGCCGGACTCGCTGCTCTCAGACGTCCCGAGGTTCTCTACCACTGTTGACGAGACGTCCGGGGAAGGCTCTGGCGATGATTCAAGCGAGAGCACCAGTGGGGACTACAGCGCGTCCCCCTGAGGTGTCTTTTATTTTGAATATCTTTTTGTAATGAGCGAGAACCTCCTTCTGTAATTAACTTTTTTATAAAGTAATGTCTCATTTTCATTTTTCATTTCCCCCTTTTTTTTTTTTATTATTATCCATGCGTGCTTTGAAAGTATATTATTCTGCCGAATGACCTCCGCGCGAGCTTCCGCCGAGACCCTTAGTCTCTTTAGGGTGACCTTCCTTAGAGATCAGCTAGGCGGGAACCTCGCGTCGTCGATTGAATCTTCCTGCCTAGGTCCGCCGGGAGCTTTCTTTTGCGAGAACCTCCTTTAGCCGAGACCTTTGCTGGCCGAGACCTCTGGGCCGGGATCCTTACTGGCCGAAACCTCCGGGCCGCGATCTGCCGAGACCTCCAAGCCAAGACTTTTACTGGCCGAGACCTCTGAGCCGAGACCTTTACTGGCCGAGACCCCTGAGCCGAGACCTTTATTGGCCGAGACCCCTGAGCCGAGACCCTTTAGGGATTTGCCCCCGGTTTAGGTCAGGGTCCTGCCCACATATTTTTCCAACCAATCAAACCCCTACCCCGCCGGCGAGCCGTTGGACCTGCTAGCTTATATGGGCGCCTGCGCAGCGGGTCTACCGGGGTTTGAGCCGAGCTCGTTGTAACGTAGTAACTACCAATCAAGAACCAAGGATCCAAAGGTCAAGGACTCCACCTATCCCCCGCAGGCGAGCCTTCGGACCTGCCAGCTTGGTGGGAGCCTGCGCAGCGGGTCTGCCTGGGGCCGAGTCGAGCTCGGGGTGTCGTTGAAGTGGCTGAGAACAGAGTATCACAAGAGCCAACCTATCCCCCACAGGCGAGCCTTCGGACCTGCCAGCTAGGTGAGAGCCTGCGCAGCGGGTCTACCTGGGGCCGAGCCGAGCTCGGGGTGTCGTTGAAGTGGCTAAGAACAAAGTATCGCAAGAGCCAACCTATCCCCCACAGGCGAGCCTTCGGAACTGCCAGCTAGGTGAGAGCCTGCGCAGCGGGTCTACCTGGGGCCGAGCCGAGCTCGGGGTGTCGTTGAAGTGGCTAAGAACAAAGTATCGCAAGAGCCAACCTATCCCCCACAGGCGAGCCTTCGGACCTGCCAGCTAGGTGAGAGCCTGCGCAGCGGGTCTACCTGGGGCCGAGCCGAGCTCGGGGTGTCGTTGAAGTGGCTAAGAACAGAGTATCGCAAGAGCCAACCTATCCCCCACAGGCGAGCCTTCGGACCTGCCAGCTAGATGAGAGCCTGCGCAGCGGGTCTACCTGGGGCCGAGCCGAGCTCGGGGTGTCGTTGAAGTGGCTAAGAACAAAGTATCGCAAGAGCCAACCTATCCCCCACAGGCGAGCCTTCGGGCCTGCCAGCTAGATGAGAGCCTGCGCAGCGGGTCTACCTGGGGCCGAGCCGAGCTCGGGGTGTCGTTGAAGTGGCTAAGAACAGAGTATCGCAAGAGCCAACCTATCCCCCACAGGCGAGCCTTCGGACCTGCCAGCTAGATGAGAGCCTGCGCAGCGGGTCTACCTGGGGCCGAGCCGAGCTCGGGGTGTCGTTGAAGTGGCTAAGAACAGAGCATCGCAAGAGCCAACCTATCCCCCACAGGCGAGCCTTCGGACCTGCCAGCTAGATGAGAGCCTGCGCAGCGGGTCTACCTGGGGCCGAGCCGAGCTCGGGGTGTCGTTGAAGTGGCTAAGAACAAAGTATCGCAAGAGCCAACCTATCCCCCACAGGCGAGCCTTCGGGCCTGCCAGCTAGATGAGAGCCTGCGCAGCGGGTCTACCTGGGGCCGAGCCGAGCTCGGGGTGTCGTTGAAGTGGCTAAGAACAGAGCATCGCAAGAGCCAACCTATCCCCCACAGGCGAGCCTTCGGACCTGCCGGCTAGATGAGAGCCTGCGCAGCGGGTCTACCTGGGGCCGAGCCGAGCTCGGGGTGTCGTTGAAGTGGCTAAGAACAGAGTATCGCAAGAGCCAACCTATCCCCCACAGGCGAGCCTTCGGACCTGCCAGCTAGATGAGAGCCTGCGCAGCGGGTCTACCTGGGGCCGAGCCGAGCTCGGGGTGTCGTTGAAGTGGCTAAGAACAAAGTATCGCAAGAGCCAACCTATCCCCCACAGGCGAGCCTTCGGGCCTGCCAGCTAGATGAGAGCCTGCGCAGCGGGTCTACCTGGGGCCGAGCCGAGCTCGGGGTGTCGTTGAAGTGGCTAAGAACAGAGTATCGCAAGAGCCAACCTATCCCCCACAGGCGAGCCTTCGGACCTGCCAGCTAGATGAGAGCCTGCACAGCGGGTCTACCTGGGGCCGAGCCGAGCTCGGGGTGTCGTTGAAGTGGCTAAGAACAAAGTATCGCAAGAGCCAACCTATCCCCCACAGGCGAGCCTTCGGGCCTGCCAGCTAGATGAGAGCCTGCGCAGCGGGTCTACCTGGGGCCGAGCCGAGCTCGGGGTGTCGTTGAAGTGGCTAAGAACAGAGTATCGCAAGAGCCAACCTATCCCCCACAGGCGAGCCTTCGGACCTGCCAGCTAGATGAGAGCCTGCGCAGCGGGTCTACCTGGGGCCGAGCCGAGCTCGGGGTGTCGTTAAAGTGGCTAAGAACAGAGCATCGCAAGAGCCAACCTATCCCCCACAGGCGAGCCTTCGGACCTGCCAGCTAGATGAGAGCCTGCGCAGCGGGTCTACCTGGGGCCGAGCCGAGCTCGGGGTGTCGTTGAAGATAACCAAACCTGGTCTATTCCATCATCGAGGAGAGGAGTCATAGTCGGTAAAAACAAAAGAGACTTAAAGATTGTGTACTCGGAAGCAGTCAATATTCTGAAATAAACTTATCGAAAATGCAATAGTTGTTTACGATCATTACAATCCTTCTTTCCTCCTATGGGTAGAAGCGCTTCAGGTCATCACCACTCCAGGTGTGACTCAAGGTCCTTCCTTCCGCATCCTGGAGATAGTAACCTCCGTTAACCAGAGCCTTCTCTACTATATAAGGCCCTTCCCAGCTAGGGTTGAGCTTACCAACCGCGGCCGACCTGCCCGCAGCGTCGACCTTTTTCAGTACTAGATCCCCCTCGGCGAATTGCTTGACTCGGATATGCTTATCGAAGTACCGAGCCATTCGCCGTTTTATTTCCTCCTGCCTGATGGCGGCAACATCCCACAGCTCTTCCACCATATCTAATGAGAGGCGCAACCCTTCCTCGTTCTCCAACCTCCAAGCTTCGCTTCCCTCCGCTGCGGCCGCGACCCTTGGGGACCGAACCTCGAACTCCACCGGGAGGACAGCCTCACACCCGTGAGAGAGCTTGAAGGGGGTCTCTCCAGTGGCCGTGTTCGGAGTTGTTCGCAAGGCCCACAGGACGGAAGGGAGCTGTTCCACCCAGCTACCCTTCAGGTTCTCGACCTTCTTTTTGAGCAAGTTGATGATGACTTTGTTTGCCGCCTCCACCCGACCATTGCTCCGAGGATGATGGACAGAGGCGAACCTGAGGTCAATCCCCAATTGGGTGCAGAAACTGATGAATTCTTCACTGGCAAACTGAGGTCCATTGTCTGTCACTATCGCTTGGGGCAATCCGTGCCTGCAAATGATTTCCCCCCAAACGAAGTTTCTGATGACCTGGGAGGTTAACTTGGCTAACGGCTTGATCTCCAGCCATTTGGAGAAGTAGTCAATCATCACTAGGAGGAACCTCCTTTGCCCGCTAGCTGGAGGGAAGGGTCCAACCAGGTCCATCCCCCAAATGGCGAAGGGCCATGGCGCCGTGATGCTTCGAAGTCTTTGGGCGGGCAAGAGCTGGAGAGGAGCATGTACTTGGCACTTCCGACACCTCCTTGCGAATTCAGCTGTATCCTTCCTTATGGTCCGCCAGAAATATCCCTGCCTTATCACCCTTGCTTCCAATGTCCTTCCCCCTGAATGGTTGCCGCACTCTCCAGAATGCACCTCTTCCAGGATCCTCGGGACTTCCTCTTCGGTTACGCATCTCGCGAGGAGCCCTGACAACATCTTCCGATGCAAGCTCCCGTCCAGCATCAGGTAATGAGCCGCCTTGTGCCGGAAGCTCTTTGCATCCTTGACTTCTTCCGACAGTTCTCCTGTGGTTAAGAAAGTCACCAATGGATCCATCCATGAGGACCGCCGATTCACCTCCATCAACTCCCCCTCTTCAATGGCTGGTCGGAATAGTTCGGTTAGGGTACCTCCTCCCCGAGGCCCGAACTTCGCCAGTCGATCAGCTGCCATGCTTTCCTCCCTGGGAACATGTTGAATAGAAAAAGAACGGAAACCTCCAATAATAGTTCTTACCTTTGATAGATATCTTGCGAGGGTAGGCTCCCGGGCCTCGAACTCGCCTCGGATCTGCGATGCTACCACCATTGAGTCGGTGAAGGCCTCCACATCCTGGATTTCCAGCTCCTTTGCCAAGCGAAGGCCAGCTATCACAGCCTCATACTCCGCTTGGTTATTGGTTACAGGGAAGTGGAAGGTCACTGCTTGCTCTATGGTAACTCCCTGAGGACTTACCAACACCACACCTCCTCCCAGGGAGTGCCTTCCTGAGGCCCCGTCGACCACCATCTTCCATGCTTCTTGCGGCTTTGGTTCTTCAGCCTCCGCCTCGGTAACATAGTCCGCCAGGAAATCCGCTACGGCCTGGGCTTTGATAGAGAGCCTCGGGACGAAAGAGATGTCAAACTCGCTTAGCTCGATGGACCACTTTGCCAATCTTCCTGAGTGTTCCACCCCCTCCAAGACCTTGCGAAGGGGATGGTCGGTTATCACCCTAATCGAGTGTGCTTGAAAGTAAGGGCGAAGCTTCCTAGCTGAGATGACCAAAGCATATGCTAGCTTCTCCAGGATGGGGTATCGGAGCTCCGCCTTTTTTAAGATTCGGCTGACATAATAGACAGGTAACTGCTTCTTCCCCTCTTCCCTAACCAAGACGGAGCTCACCGCCTCTCCTCCCACTCCTAAATACAAGGCTAGGTCCTCCCCCTCCTTCGGGCTTTGAAGTAACGGAGCTTGGGAGAGTTGCCTCTTCAGCCCCTGAAAAGCCTCTTCACACTCGGCCGTCCATTCGAATGCTTGGTTGCCACGAAGTACTTTGAAGAAGAAGGAACATCTATCCCCTGACCGAGAGAGGAACCTGCTTAACCCGGCCAACTTCCCGGTCAAGCGCTGGACCTCCTTGGCGTCGCGAGGCGATTCTAGGTCTAGAATAGCCTTAACCTTATCGGGGTTGGGTTCTACCCCCGCGGGAGTCAAGAGGTGCCCGAGGAATTTGCCGCGACTAGCCCCGAAGACGCACTTCAAGGGGTTCAACCTCATCTTGAACTTCCGCAGGGTGGCAAACGTTTCCTCCAAGTCCCGCAAGTGGGAAACAACACACTTGCTCTTGACCATGAGGTCGTCCACGTAGACCTCCAGGTTCCTTCCCCTTTGATCTCGAAAGATTCGATCCATCATGCGTTGGTATGTTGCCCCTGCGTTCTTCAATCCGAAGGGCATCATCTTATAGCTGAAGCATCCCTCTCTTGTGATGAAGGAAACATCCTTGACATCAGGAGGGTGCATCCGGATCTGGTGGTAACCTGAAAATGCATCTAAAAAACTCATAAGAGAAAAACCGACGGCTGAGTCAACCAGCGCGTCGATTCGAGGCAAAGGGTAACAATCTTTGGGGCATGATTTATTTAATAAGGAAAAATCAATACACATGCGCCATTTTCCTCCTCCCTTCTTTACCATTACCACGTTGGAGATCCAGCCTGGATACTGGATCTCTGAGATGAAGCCTGCGTCCAGGAGCTTTTTGACCTCCTCTCGGATGGGGGCTTCTAGCTTGGTGGCGATGGCCCTCATCTTTTGGCGTATGGGGCGGGCTCTGGAATCTAGGTTCAAGCGATGACAGGCCACGTCCGCGTCGATGCCCGGCATGTCTGCCGCGCTCCAAGCGAAGATGTCGACGTTGCCCTGGATGCAGGCTCGCATCCGCTCCTGATCCTCAAGGCTCAAGCCTCCGCTGATCCGAATCCTTTGCGCCTCCCCCGCTCTTGTAAGCACCTCCATCTCCACCACCTCTTCGGCCGGCTCCAGCCCCGACCGCTCCCAACTTACCCTTGCCTCTTCCCGCTCAAACTCGAGCTCTTCTCCCCCAACCTCATCAACTTCCATCGCCTCCTCCAGGTTCTCCTCCTGCCTCTGCTCTTCTTCATCCACCACTCCTCTCGCCTCTTCTGGGCTGATCTCCCCCAACTCCTCTGCCTCCGCCATCTCCTCAGCAACCTCCATCGCCTCTCCCAGGCTCATCCCCTCTTCCTCAACTCCTTCCTGCTCAGCCATCTCCCTCTCCAACTCCTCTGCCTCCTCCATCCACGACACGGTGTTAACCGCCGTCACATAGCACTGCCTTGCCATCTTCGGATCCCCCCTGATCCTAACCTGCACCCCTCCATTGTTGAACTTGAGGCATTGGTGGTACGAGGAGGGTACACAGCGAAAGGCGCTGATGAGGGAGCGCCCAAAGATGGCATTGTAACTACTCGGGGCGTCCACGATTACGAACCGACAGTTCCGTGAGACGCCCCCAAGCCTCACATGCAAGCCTACTCCTCCTTCCACCTCTTTCCTTTCGCCGGAGAAGCCAAAAAGCGGTCCATCAGAAGCCAGGACCCTTTTTCCTTCCACCCTCATCTCATCGAAAGCCTTCTTGAAGATCACATTCACCGAGCTCCCATTATCCACTAGTATCCGGGAGACGGTGTAGTTCTCCACCGCTGTCTGGATCACAAGCGCGTCGCAGAACGGGTCCTCGTAGTCTGGCATATCCGCGGACGAGAAAGTGATCTTCTCCTCTGGGGGGGAGCCTGGGAGGTCGAGGCGACCCCTCGGCGGAACATGGTTTGAAGGCTCCCCTTGCGGGTGGCCTCGATCCCCACCCCCCCGTGGATCACTCCGATCCCTCCTCGGGTCCCCACGTCAATCCTGTCTTCACATCTGTCCTCCACCTCTTCCCGCTGCACTTCAACGATCCTTACAGGCGGATCCTGCCTTCCGACCCCTCTGGCCCCTCGAATCTCCAGAAACTCTGGGCAGGTGGCCGTTGCGTGACCTTCCTCCTGATGGAAGTCACAATAAGGCAACGCCACCCTGCCCCCTCTTCCTTCTCCTCCTCCCCTTCTTCCGGCTCCCCGAAATCTTCTACCTCTTCCCCTTCCCACCTCCATAGCCTCCTGCGGCGGTGGGAAATGACCCCTTGGTCCCTGTCGCCATCCTCCCTGCTCCAGCCTTCTGGGCTCCCGAAAGTTATCTCTTATCTGAAGTCCTCCCTGGCCCTGGGGGCGACCCTCCTGAGGCCTCCAACCCAGTCGGTTGTTTGGCTCCCTGGCCCCCCCATGTTGTTGCCCCTGCCCTCGGGGCTCTTCTCTTCTCCTATCTTCCCTCGGCTCCCTCTGCTCCCTCTGCTCTCTCTGCCTTCCCGCCACCGGCTCCTTCACGTCGTCCTCGGCCAGCCTGGCCAGCTTCCTCGCAAACGCCGGGTTTGCCCTCTCGAAGTCTATCTCCTTCGCCGCCCTCTCCATGAGCTCCTCAAAAGAGAGAGGGGGCACTCTCTTCAACTCCATGCTGAAAAACCCTGGCCTCAGCCCCAGGGTGAAGGCTAGCATCAGCGCATACCCCGGGACCTCCTGGACCAGGAGAACCTCCTCTTGGAACCGGTCGACGTAGCGACCCAACGTCTCCTCCGGCCCTTGCCTCACTGCAAACAGGCACTCAGCCTCCTTCTTCCTTTTCTTCGAAGTTGAGAATCTCAACAGAAAACCCCTCCGCAGATCCTCAAAGCTGTAGATGGAACTCGCCGGCAACTGGTCGAACCAGTCCCTGGCCTTTTCTTTCAGAGTGATGGCAAAAAGCCTACACTTAAAGGCATCCGACATTTGCCTGATGGACACCACGTCCTCGAACCATTGCACGTGCTGGACCGGGTCATCCTTCCCGGTGTAGTAGGTCATGTCCGGCTCACGGAACCCCTCCGGCACTGGAGCCGAGACAATGAGCTCACTAAAGGGGGTCTCGCCCCCTGCCTGGCGAGAAGGCACGTCTCGCGACCTCGGTTGGCTGGACCGATCCGCGAGACCCTGCCCAGGGAAGAGTTCCCGCACCGTCGCCTCCTTCTCGCCCAGATCCGCCGGAAGCTCCTTCTCGAGACGCTGGCCTGGGAAAAGCTCCCGCGCGGCCACGTCCCTCTCGCCTGCCTCCACCGGGACCTCCTTCCCGGGGCGCTGCCCTGGAGCGTTCTCGCCTAGCAGCGGAACCACCTCCACCGGAACCTGCGGCGTCTCCCACTCGTTCCTTGCCGAGAAGGCCAAGTTGATCGTCTGCATGACTTCTCGCCTGAAGTCCTCAAACATTTTCCTCGTCGCCTCGTCCACCCGGGTGGGGGATCCTCCCGCGCCTGATCCTTCACCCTCGCCTCCTGCCATGGGACTTAACTCAAGATTTTCTTGCACCGACTGCTTCCACGCTCACCGCACCAGAACTGTTGAAGCCAAAAATAACCTCAACGAATGTTCACGAACCAAAGTGCAGTCAATGCCTACTTCTCTCAAACCTCGACCCCTGACAGGCTGCTAAGGCCCTAACACAGACCCAAAGCCTCAGCTGGGAGGTCCCACCACACACCCGGAAGATCTCTGAGAGCTTCCCCTCCAAAGCCAAATGCTGGGCTGGGAGCTCTTCAGAAGGCACTAAGGTTAGAGGAAAATGATCAACTTGCCTTCCAAAGAGCCCTTATGGGTCTTTTTATAGTCTTCCTTTGACCTAAAAATACTGAAATACCCCTGAGGGGTCTGCCAATAGCCAAATCCCGCTGTCATTCAAAGGGCATTTGGGTAATTTTACCTCGGGATAATATATTATAAAATAATCCTCTTTATGAGCGCCGGGCCCCACCACGTAGGCCCACTTGGCGAGAACCCTGGCCGAGAAGGCTCTCGCTGGACCCTCACCCGGGCCAACCTTGGCGAGACCCCCTTGCCAGGGAGGTTCGCGCCCTCCACGGTTTCGAAGAGCTCGCGACTGAGGGCCTTCTTGGGGCCTTCTCGCCTCACCTGGGCGGGAGCTTCCGCGGTCAGGCCCTCTGCTTTGGTCGTTCGACGATCTCTCCTGCCGAGAGGTCGACCATCTGCCCTGGTCGGTCGACGATCTCTCCTGCCGAGAGCTTGAACATCTGCCTTGGGCGAGAGCCCCTTCAGGGCGAGAACTCTATAAGTATGTCTTAGGGCTAACCCAGGGCTAACCTGAGCCTAGCCCAATTCCTCAGTGGTGTCTCCGGGTCCCACCCAGCGAATATGGGGTTGTACATCTGGGAGAAGAGCTGATGCAGAAGAAGCAGGTGTGGTGGATCAAGATCAGGCCTTGCGGAGGTCAAAGAGGACCATTATTCCACCAGCTCGGTATAGAGACGGGAACATGGTGAGCTTTGTATCATGTTTCTTTGTATTTCTCTAGATGAGCAGGAGCCGTCATGCTTTGAGAATGTCACTGGGATTAAGAAGTGGGAAGATGTCATGGATGAGGAAATGACCGCGCTCAGGAAGAATAAGACTTGGGATCTTGTGCTCAAGGTCGATGACATGACTCCTGTTACCTGCAAGTGAGTTTATAAACTCAAGAAGAAGGCTGACGGTAGTATCGAGCGATACAAAACTCACCTTGTAGCTCGGGAACTCTCCCAGCAGTACGGAAAAGACTATGAGGAGACGTTCAGTCGGTGGCCAAGATGACTTCAATGCGGGTAGTGATTTTCTTGGCGGCTTGTCGAGTATGAAAGATTTGACACATAAAGAACATTTTTCTTTACGGAGTGATTGACAAGGATATCGTCATGGTCCAGCCACCTGAATATGTATCTGAAGAACATCCAGCATACGTCTGTAAACTGAAGAAGACCCTCTATGACTTGAAGCAAACGCCTGGGGCGTGGTATGGAAAGATCGCAGAATACCTCCATTTTTGCGGATACTTTGCCTCAGATTATGATTCAAGCCCGTTCGTAAAGAAGAGGGGGAGATTCAGGTTTTGGTACTGTTGTATGTTGACGATATATTCGTCATGGGAAACTCAGAAGAGGAGGTAGCTAGGCTCAGAGCAGAGCTAGCTATTTGATTCGAGATGAAGGACCTTGGGAAGTTCCGTCATTTCCTTGGTCTCGGGGTAGAGAAAAAAGAGAGGTGTGCTTGTTTCCCAAAAAAGGTATGCAGAACAGATCGTGAAGCGATTCGGCATGCGAGAGGGAAATAACAGTTCTACTCCACTGGAGGTTGGTCTTAAACTTCGACGTGATGAGGGAAGGATTCTTCCAGATCCCTTGGTTTTTCGGGCTCCGGTTGAGAGCCTGATATATCGAACGATTACGTGGCCGAATATTGCTTATGTTATGGACTGAGTAAGTCGTTATATGCAGGAGCCGCAGAAACCTCATCTGGCGGTGGCAAAGAGCATCTTGAAATATGTGAAGTACACCTCAGACATGGGTCTCTTTTATAAGAGAGACATGAGTTTCAGCATGCACGGTAATACAAATACTGATTATGGGAGAGATACCGACGATCGGAAGTCGACGTCTGCTTACGTCTTCATGTGCGGATCAACAGCTATTTTGTGGTGTAGCAAGAAGCAGGATTCTGTGTCTGTCTCCAGCACTGAAGCAGAATACAGGGCGTCTACCTTGGCAACTCAGGAAGTCATCTGGCTGAGGAGATTGGTGGAAGACATCCATGAGTAGGTGTGATGTACTACTCTGCTACGCGATGTAAACGAGAGCGCTATCAAGCTGGTTACCAATCCAGTTTGTCACGCAAGGACAAAGACATCGAGATCGAGCATCACTTTGTTCGGGAGAAGGTGTTGAGTGATCACTGATAATGGAATATGTGCAGAGCCAGGATAATGTCGTTGACATCTTCACAAGGTCGTTGTCGAAGGGACCATTTGTGCGGTTACAGGGATTGCTGGTCTGACTTCCACTTTCCACTTCAAGGAGGAGTGTTAAAATGGAATATGTTCGGGAGAAGGTGTTGAGTGATCACTGATAATGGAATATGTGCAGAGTCAGGATAATGTCGTTGACATCTTCACAAGGTCATTGTCGAAGGGACCGTTTGTGCGGTTATAGGGATTGCTGGTCTGACTTTAACTTTCCACTTTAAGGAGGAGTGTTAAAATTGTTGAAGTAGGAAGTTGGCGGTCAGGATGATGCAAACCGCACAGACCGCCGAGACCACGCACGGTTTGCGCGGATATATTTGGTGACTAGCCTAGTCGGGCTTTCTTCTTCTCGCGGTCTATCAGCTAGATTCTCTGGTATGTAACTATGCGGTTAGCCTTAGCTAACCGCGAACTGCGCGGTCTGGAATAGGAGACCGCGAAGATCGGTAGACCGCCGCTTGGTGCGATTAGTCTTCTAGTCGTGTGGCTATCGACTCGGCTGTTCAAGTCCACACGGACTAAAGAGATTGCCTACATAGAGGTGTGAACTAGTGGAGTTAACCGCACACGGTCTGGGTTGGCAGTCCGCATAGTGAGCGGACTGGTGCTGCTAGCTGCCACATCACTGGAGGTTACTATATCCCCTTGGGTGGTGACAGTATTCGCCTGCCCACATATTAATAGGGGTGCTGGCCTCGTCATAGATAACAGAAACTGTAAGAACTGAAGCTTGGGTTAAACTCGATGGTTACATTTTTCTAACCGCGCGACAAGGTTTAATGACCAGATTTATTGTTGTGTTGCAGATTGTGCAACTAGCACTTGACAGCCAGGAAACTGATTCTGAAGGTAGTGCGGATAGCTGGTAGAAGTCGATGGCGGTTAGTAGCAGGTCGCGGATAGACGACTAGGCGGTCTTCTTCCTTAGCAATTTACCAGCTTGATATCACAGTTCGTCATTGGCGGACTGAGTTGCAGTTCGTATAAAGTTGTTCGATCAACTCGCGGTTAGGCGACCTCGGCGGTTAGGCGGCCAGGAATTGTGGTTAGGCGGCAACTCAGTTTCAGTTCATCTGTTCGCGACTACTTCAGCGTTCAAACGAGCTCGCGGTCAGGCGACCAGAAGTTGCGGACAGGTTTGTTTACTTTAGCAGGCAATAAATAGTAGTTCGCGCGGCTAAGGGTGCTGTCTAGCAGTTTGGCAGACTTGGCGGTTAGCCTTAGCGGATAGGTGGCTTGGGCGGTTACAGAATTCTGTCCGCCTATTTTTTGTACTTGTCTATTTTTTTGTGATCTCTATTGTGAAATCATGTCTAACAACGTATGTCTCGCACTGTAAAGAAGATTGATAATTCAATTGTCTCTTATTCTTCTACTTGCTTCTGATTTATTTGACTTGATTGGTGGAGGGTTCCTGCGACCATTCCCGCTTTCACAAAATTTTACAATACCACTGTCCTGCTTTAGATGTTACACAAACAATTAAGTTCATTTGAATTCACTAGACATCATATTAAAATATGATTTTAAGAAAAAGTAAGTTATCTAATCAAAATTGCAAAGAAGTCATTATCATTGCCAACAAGCTTCGAAGAAATCCTAGTCTTGGCACAACTTACAAGACAGTCTTTCCCAAGCTTTTCAACCTGAGGATGCATATCAAAGTCCATAGAAGTCAATTTTGGGCAAACAAATACACAAAAAAATGCATTAAAACAAGTCATATACAAACTTGCATGCTTCCCTCATTGCAAGCTAATCAACACAATAAACAATAAAACAAGTCATACACATCACAAGCATATTCCATTCACATTCAGAAGCCCAACGGAACAAAATGATTATCTATAAGAAAAATACTAATCAATCCCAGTATAAATAAAAAATAAATGTCTAAATCTTACTCTGTAGCCAGTGGTTATTGATGTTGGATGAATCTGGTGCCCCACAAGGTCATTTACTCTCTACAATAGAAATAAAGTGTGAAGTTTTCACAAATATGATAAATCAAGAAGACACTTTGCAAGGATAATAAGCTCTTCAGAATCATAATAGAACATTTGTGTGAAGTTTCCACAAATATGATAACATCAAAAGCCTCATAGTAGCACCACTTTAAAAAAACAGTGCAAAATAGTTCATTTTTATTATTCATGAACGAATTACTCAATATGGATAGATATAACCTTAGAATACAGAAGCAAAAAATTAACATACTCCTCAATAATTTCGTGACTGGAGTGGTGAAAATAACTTGAAACACTTAGCATAGCATAGCTGGCCAAACAAGGGAATATCCACCCAAGCATAAAAAGTCTCAACACCACAGCTAGTCAAGTCACAGACTCATAACCATAAATTATAAGAAGAAAAATTCACTCAATACAATACAGTCGACCACCCATAAAATAAACAGTAATATAGCCAACAACCACAAACAATTCCCTTAAGTCCAAAAACAGCCGATTACTGAACAAAAATCTATTTCAGAAACCAGCTTTTTCACTATAATCTCCCCCAAAAATTAAACATAAAATTTCAGCACTTCACATGAACCCAAAAGCCCATATCGAATGCAGCAAAAGCCCTAATTGTTGAAGCATTTTCCAGTCAGCATCCCTAATCCTGGACTAGAAGATTTTGATGACAGAGTTGGAGACGCATTGGAACCAAGTGTAGAAGGTAAAGTTGTCGCCGGCTGCTTGCATTGAAGAAATAAACTGAGTCAGGTCTAATTAGTTGTTTGTGTGTGTTGTGCCATACCTGTGGTGGACCAGCTGGGCTGTTCTGAGTCTTTTTTTTATTTGCAAGTTGTAGTGTGTTGCACAAATATTTAAAGCCCTTTATCCTGAGCGTGATGCATGAAGAAAAAACCACTGTTGTTTCTCCTTCTCCCGGTTAATCTTCTGTACTTGCCTTCTTTTGTGGTTCAATGAAATTGACTGTATTTCCTGCTCTTTCCTGTATTTAGATCTGTTTTCAACACTAATTTAATCACAATCGGTCAACATTTGACCAACATCAAACCGTGTAGAGATTAAACCTGCAAGCTTCTAACATTTGATGCAGGAAAAAGGAACAAGCAGGAGGAAGAAGATGATGTTCAAAAGCATAAGTGCCGGGTGCAGCAAGCAGCCAGACTTCATTTTAAAAAGGGGCCCTAGATCTAGGGCTCGTGAGCTTCGTTTTTCACCTTCCAGGTCGATGACGCCAAGTCCGCAGCGAAAGCTCTCGAATTTCTCTGCCGCCAGAGCTTTGGTCATCCCATCTGCAAGTTGATCTTTTGTACTGCAATAGTTTAGCTCTATCTCCTTCTCTTCAAGTAATTCTCTTATGAAGTGGTGACAAATTTGGATGTGCTTGGTTCGATTGTGAAATATAGAGTTCTTGCTAATGGCGATGACAGAGGTGCTATCAACCATTATTGTGATGGTCTTCTTTTCTCCTCCCCTTAATTCTTCGAGCAGATTACCAAGCCACACCGCCTCCTTAGATGCTTCCCCCATGGTTATGTATTTGGCTTCGGCGAATGAGAGTGCAACACTCTTTTGCTTTCTAGAATTCCACGAAATTGTCATTCCGCCCGGTTGAAACAAAAACCCACTGGTGTTTTTCCTGTGTTCAGTGGAACCAGCCCAATCACTGTCAGAGAACCCGATTAGCATTTCTTCTTCTTCTTTTCCCCCTTTGAAAACAAGAACATAGTTTTGAGTGCCTTGAATGTAACGCATAATCCGCTTTACAGCTCTCATGTGCGCTACACTAGGATTGCTTGAAAATCTTGACACCATACTGCCGACTTGTTCGATGTCTGGTCTGCTATTCGTTAGATATATCAGGGCTCCAACCATGCTTCTATATGTTTCTGCATTTACTTTCTCTTCTCCGTCTTCTATCTGAAATTTTTCACCCGTAGACATGGGTGTAGCAACAGCTTTGCACTCCTCCATGTTGAACCTTTTGAGCATTTCTGAGGCATATTTTTGCAGATGAAGAAATATAGCTTCGGATGATTGTTTGATTTGCAGCCCTAAGAAATACTTCATGAGTCCAAGATCACTAATTTCGAATTCATGTTTCATGGACGATTTGAATTTTTCAATCAATTGAAGATTTGAGTCTGTTACTAACAGATCATCAACGTAAATTAATACTAAAGCAAAATTCCCCTCTGAATTATGTCTGATGTAGAGTGAGGCTTCCTAGGGGATTTTCTTATACTGGCATTGTCTCAGGTAGGAGTCAATTCTCCCATTCCAAACTAGAGGAGCTTGCCGCAGTCCATAAAAAGCCTTTTTCAACTTATAGACTTTTTCTTCTTCTCCTTCTTTTATATATCCTTCCGGCTGATAGACAAACACATTGACACGAAGTTCCCAATTCAAGAATGCTGATTTAACATATAGGTGATGGATTTGGAGTTGTCTTTGAGCAGCAAATGCCATAAGCATCCTCATAGTTTTCATTCTGGCCACAAGGGCAAATGTCTCAGTGAAGTCTCTTCCAAGCTTTTGTGAGTACTCATTTGCCACCAGTCGAGCCTTTTGTTTGTCAATTTCACCTTCATCATTTAACTTCAGTTTGTAAATCCATTTTACACCCATCACTGGTTGATTTGGGGGACAATGAACCAGCTCCCAAGTGTTGTTTTTGTTGATCATCTCAATCTCAGCATCCATGGCAGCCACCCAAAGGGGATGAGTAACAGCTTTAGAGAATCTGGCAGGCTCTTTGCACATGAGTGGAACATTATATGACTCTTGGATGTCAGCTACTGAACGAAATCTTTTGGGGGGTGTAGAGTCATACCTGGAGCTTTGAGGAGATGATGAATAATCCCCTATGTGGTTTGTTTCATGAGGAATACTTTGAGGACTGGGCGGCTGCTCAGGTACATGGAAGGAAGAATTCTGATCCTCAAAAGTGAGCGGACTTAGATCCACAGTGTCCCCCCAATCCTAGTGACTTTGCTCATCAAATATGATGTCTCTAGTCACAGATAGTCTTTTGGTGCTGGGATTAAATAACATGTATCCTTTTGAATCTTTGTTGTAACCAACAAATATGAATTTCTCACCCTTAGACTCCAGTTTGTCTCTTTTCTCATTAGGTGGGAGAGCATAAGAAATACAACCAAATGTTTTGAGGTAGTGTAGGTTTGGTTGTTTGTTATGCCACATGAAATATGGGGTTGAATTGATGAGTGACCGTGTGGGTGCTCTGTACAGGAAGTAGATAGTTGTGCTCATAGCTTCTCCCCAGAATTCCTTTGGCAGTTTCTTGTGTTGAAGAAGACACCTTCCCATTTCAACCACAGTTCTGTTCCTCCTTTCGACGACACCGTTTTGTTGTGGGTTTTGAGGAACCGTGAGCTGATGTTTAATTCCATTTTTTTCACAAAAGGAATGAAACTCTTTGCTTGTGAACTCCCCCCCCCCCCCCCCCTCCTCCCCCTATCAGTTCTGATAGCTTTAATTTTGTGATCACTTTCTGATTCAATCATGGTCTTGAAGATGCAGAATTGTTGAAAGGCATCAGACTTTGTTTCAAAAAATCAATCCACATAATGTGAGTGTCGTCATCCACAATCAATAGGTAATATCTATTCCCTGACCATGTAGAGGTAGATGCAGGACCCCAGATATCTATATGAAGGAGTTTTAGAGGAACTTCTGCTCTCCATGAAGAAGCATTTGGAAAGGGGGCTCTGTGAATTTTATTTAGAGCACAGATTTCAGACACTCTATTGTTTAAGAGATTACCTTGCATTCTAATGGACAATGTTTGAAGTCTTTGAAATTTATGTGACCACATCTGTGATGCCACAGATCTGAGTTTTCAATGGTTGTGGTAGCATGAGCTTGTTGTCTTGAAGGCTGGTTTTCTGTCTTGATTGCATAGTTAGAGGGAATATCTTACTGGGTATCATCTTGACCACAACAATAACTCTTTTACTTTTACTTTCTTGCACTGTGCAACACTCTTCATGAAAGGATAACTTATACCCCTTTTTCATGAGCTGTCCAACACTAAGTAAGTTCTGAGACAGGCCCAAAACAAACTGCACATCATGGATGTAGTTCACTGTTCCATTCTTTACTTTAACTGCAACAACTCATTTTCGTTCTATGGTTTTGCAGTTATCATCTCTCATGACAACTTCTGTTTTGTTAGTTTCATCCAAGGAAACAAAAGCTCTTTTGTTGTTGCACATGTGGTTAGAGCACCCACTGTCCAGGAACCACACACCATTGTCACTGGACTCAGCATTCCGGCACGTGAGGAACAAAGTTTCTTGATTAGAAGAGAATTTTGCTTCCTCCTTTGGTCGTGAATCTCTGTACCAACAGTCTTTCTGTAAGTGTAAACTCCTCTTGCACTTCTTGCATCTTGAGTAGCAGTTTTTGGTATAATGGGTGTTTTTGTTGCAAAGTTTGCAAAAAGGTGTGTTTTCTCTGTCTTCTCTTTCTTTTGGGCTAAAAGGTTTGCTAAAGTTGATGAAGACCTTGTTCTAAAAAACTTGTTCAAGAGCAGGTTCCTTCTTCTTCATTCTAACCTCATGACCCAACAGTGAGCTCATAAGATCACACACGGACATTTTGGTAATGTCTCTTGCCTCCTCGATGGCTGCCACAACATGCTCGAAGTTGGGTGATAAGTTGTTGAGAATCTTGGATACAACACGTTTCTCTGGTAGATCATCACCATATGTGCGGATTTGATTCATTAGGACAGTGATATTTGAAATGTATTTCTGAATACTTTGTTGGAGTGGTCCCGGATTGACCGAAGTCAACAGGTGTTTTAATATATATATATATATGATATAGGAATTCTGATAAGGCGGAGAAGAGAGAGTATTTTTTGTTTTGTTTTTATGGCATTTAATGTGAGTGGACACGCGGCGATATATAATTGGGTGTAATTGCCTATATATAAGCTTGTATATTGTTTTTGTAGTTGCGGAAGAATAGAAAACAGTTGGCTGAAAAAGAAGTTGGCGGTGGAATTAAATAGAGAGAGAGAGAGAGTTTAAGTTTTCTGTTCTTAGCTTTCGCCTATTGTGTTCCCGCAGGAACTTTATATTTTTTTCCCCGCTGCCGTGTGTACTCGCCAAACAGTTCCCGCAGGAACTTTCTCGCACAGCAACTCGCAAGTTGCTGGAGCAGCTTGCCACCAACATCATCGTCTGGCGATCTCGCCCGCCGGAGTAGGCACTCGCCAAAGCTATCTCGCCGGTCTTGCACTCGCAGGAAGTCACAACGGGGATCTCGCATCTCGCCTAGGCTATGCTCGTCGGAGGTGGTCTCGCTGAAGTAGTCGACTCGCCACCAGGTCTCGTCGAAGCTAGCTCGCCGGAGAGGTCTCGCCTGGAGGCTCTCGCAATGTGTACTGTTTGAAATTTGTAACAGTGGAGTGTTATCTTTTGTAATTTTACTTAGTTGAAATAGAAGAGGACAAGTGTGCAATGTATTCTTGCTAAGTTGTGTGTGGGTGCCCTTAATCGCTTCCAACAAGTGGTATCAGAGTGAGGTTGCGACCCTTGGAGTGCGTTGATCGGAGGCACAGCGGCTAGTAGAGATGGAGATGGGAAGTGTCGTGTCGGGGCAAGTCCCCAAGCTGACCAAAACCAACTATGGGAATTGGAGTATACAAATGCGAGTACTACTCGCCTCCAAAGAATTGTGGGAGATAGTGGGAGATGGTGTCTCGAGGTGCTTACTGCTGAAGCGGAGGCAACTTTGACTAACGCTCAGAAGACGGCGTTGAGAGAATCGAAGAAGCGGGACAAGAAGGCTCTGTTCCTATTATACCAAGGTGTGGATGAGGCGACCTTCGAGAAGATCTCCGATACGGGGACATCAAAGGAGGCGTGGGAGATTTTGCAACGTTCTATGCAAGGGGTTGACAAGGCTAAGAAGGTGAAGCTGCAATCCCTTCGTGCCCAATATGAAGTGATGAAGATGCAGAGTGTGGAGAAAGTTGGTGATTTTGTGACCCGTCTACGGACTCTCACAAATGAGATGAAGAGGAATGGAGAGACGATAGACGATGTCAGCTTCATGGAGAAGCTCCTACGATCTATGTCTAAGAAGTTCAGGCATGTAGTAGTGGCCATTGAGGAGTCAAAGGATCTCACCGTGATGACGGTAGATGAACTCGTTGGCTCGCTGCAAGCCCACGAGTATCGCATGTTGCAAGATGATGAGGAGTCGAGTGGCTTGGGGAAAGCACTCCAGACTCAGCTTAATGTTGGAGAGAGCTCAGGAAGAGGAGGAGGCCAGCGCGGCCGGGGCTACCAAGGTAGAGGTAGAGGAAGAAGAGGTGGAAGAGATTTTGGTAGAAACCAGTTCAACCAGAGAGAGGTGGAGCAACCTCAAGGTTGGAGGCAAGATGCAGGAGGAAGAGGAAGAGGTCAGGGTAGAGGCCAAGGAAGGGACCAAGGAAGAGGTCAAGGAAGAGGAAGAGGCGATGTGTCCCAAATCCAATGTTACAATTGTAACAAGTTTGGGCATATGAGCTACGATTGTTGGACTCCAAGGAAGGGAGGAGATGCAAACCACTATGCTGAAGCAAGCAACACGGGTAGCGACCCGATGATGTTCCTAACCGTCCAAGGAGCAGGAGGTGGGAGGAACGGAGTGTGGTACTTGGATACAGGCGCAAGTAACCACATGTGTGGAGAGGAGCTGTTCACTAGCCTCGAACCAAATGGTGGTGATGTCAGTTTTGGCGACGCTTCGAAGATTTCAGTGGAAGGAAGAGGAGTGATAACAGTCATTTTGAATGGAAAGGAGGTGCATCTCAATGATGTATTCTATGTGTCAGGCTTGAGGAGTAAAATCCTAAGTCTTGGACAGCTAGTGGAGAAGGGCTATCGTGTCCTGTTGAGGGATGACACCTTAGCTATGAAGATCATCAAGGAAGGGAAGTAATGAGGGTGAAGATGATGACAAATCGTGTTTTTACTCTAAGGATGGATGCCAAGGAGACGGCGTGTCTAGCGAGGACGAAGGAAGAGGAGGAAGCTTGGCTGTGCCACCACCGGATGGGCCATCTGGGGTTCACAGGCCTGAAGTTGTTATCTCATTCCAAGATGGCAGAATGAATGTCAATGATCTCGCCTCCACAGAAGGTCTGTGAGACAAACTTTCGAGGGTGGCAAGTCCCGGAGCGCGACAAGGCAGCTTGAGCTAGTTCACTCGGACATAGCTGGTCCGTTTGAGACTACCTCAGTCGGTGGGAGCAAGTACTACATTACCTTCACGGATGACTTCAGTCGGAAGTGTTGGGTGTATTTTCTAAGGGAGAAGGCTGAGGCCCTTGAAAAGTTCAGAGAATTCAAGGCGATGGCTGAGAAGGAGAGTAGGCAACCGCTGAAGGTGCTTAGGACAGATAGAGGTGGGGAGTACCCCTCTAGGCTGTTTGATGACTTCTGTAGAGAGTGGGGGATCTCTCACCAGCTGACGGCGGCGTACTCACCTCAGCAGAATGGAGTAGCAGAAAGGAAGAACTTGACCATCATGAATATGACAAGGAGCATGGTGAAAGGCAAAGGGTTGCCGAAGAAGTTTTGGGCGGAAGCAGTACAGGTGGCTGTGTACTTGCTAAACCGATGCCCAACGAAGAGTGTGAAGTTCAAAACTCCGTTTGAAGCGTGGTGTGGGTGGAAACCAAGTGTGAAGAACCTAAGGGTCTTCGGGTGTGTGGTTTACGCCCATGTCCCGGACCAGAGGAGGAAGAAGCGGGATGACAGAAGTGAGAAGTGCATCTTCGTAGGCTACGCCCCAGCTAGCAAAGCTTACAAGTTGTACAACCCAGTGACAGAAAAGGCTATCATCTCAAGAGATGTTGTAATTGAGGAAGGTAGCAGCTGGAGCTGGGATGAAGAAGTGAGGACCATCAAGGGGATGTTCTTTGATGAGGAGGAAGAAGGGGGTGGTCAGGAAGCAGAAGCTGAGAAGGGTGGAGCTGAGCCACCATCATCACCCAGCAGGGAGTCAGGGGGAGCTCTCACCCCCTACTCGAGTGGAGCGGTTGACCCCACGATGTTCAAGAGTCTGGTCGGAAGCTTACGCTACTTGACCTTCACCAGGCCGGACATCATGTACGATGTTGGAGTTGTAAGCAGGTACATGGAAGAACCGAAGCAGGACCACTTCACGGCAGCAAAGAGGATCCTAAGATATGTGAACGGGACGAGGGGACACGGCCTGAAGTATTCTACTGGAAAGGAGCTGGAGTTAGTCGGATATTCGAACAGTGACTATGGAGGTGATGTGAATGACCGGAAGAGCACTTCCGGGTATGCCTTTCATATGAGAACGTGAGTGTTCTCGTGGAGTTCGAAGAAGCAAGCTACGATAGCCTTATCATCTTATGAGACAGAGTACATAGCAGCTGCGGCATGTACTTGCCAAGCCATCTGGCTAAGGAATCTCTTGGAGGAGTTGCATCATCCGCAGGATGGCCCCATGACGATGTTTGTTGATAACATGGTTGTCATCCAGCTCGCGAAGAACCCGGTGCTACATGGGCGTAGCAAGCATATCGAGACTCGATATCATTTCCTCCGTGAGCAAGTGGAGCTGAAGACTGTTGAACTGGTATATTGCCCCACCGAAGAGCAGGTCGCGGATATTTTCACTAAGGCTTTGAAGGTGGAGACGTTCGAGAAGCTCAAAGGCAAACTCGGCATGTGCTGCCAAGTTTGAGGGGGAGTTTGTTGGAGTGGTCCCGGATTGACCGAAGTCAACAGGTGTTTTAATATATATATGTGATATAGGAAATCTGATAAGGCGGATAAGATAGAGTATATTTTATTTTTTTACGGCATTTAATGTGAGTGGATACGTGGCGATATATGATTGGGTGTAATTGCCTATATATGGGCTTGTATATTGTTTTTGTAGTTGCGGAAGAATAGAAAACAGTTGGCTGAAAAAGAAGTTGGCGATGGAATTAAATAGAGAGAGAGAGAGAGAGTTTAAGTTTTCTGTTCTTAGCTTTCGCCTATTGTGTTCCCGCAGGAACTTTATATTTTTTTCCCCGCTGCCGTGTGTACTCGCCAAACAGTTCCCGCAGGAACTTTCTCGCACAGCAACTCGCAAGTTGCTGGAGCAGCTTGCCGCCAACATCATCGTCTGGCGATCTCGCCCGCCGGAGTAGGCACTCGCCAAAGCTATCTCGCTGGTCTTGCACTCGCAGGAAGTCACAACGGGGATCTCGCATCTCGCCTGGGTTATGCTCGCCGGAGGTGCTCTCGCTGAAGTAGTCGACTCGCCACCAGGTCTCGTCGAAGCTAGCTCGTCGGAGAGGTCTCGCCTGGAGGCTCTCGCAATGTGTACTGTTTGAAATTTGTAACAGTGGAGTGTCATCTTTTGTAATTTTACTTAGTTGAAATAGAAGAGTACAAGTGTGCAATGTATTCTTGCTAAGTTGTGGGTGGGTGCCCTCAATCGCTTCCAACATACTTTCTCCTTCTTTCATGTTTAGATTGTGAAACTCTCTCCAGAGTTGAGTTAGTCTCATAACAATGACTCTTTCATTACCTCTATATTCTACTTTCAAAATCTCCCAGGCCTCCTTTGAAGTTTTTGCATCAATGATGAGTGGAAGGATCGATCTACCAACACCTTGCTGGATACATAGGATGGCTTTGGAATCCCTTTATTGGTTTTCCAGAAATGCTTGGGTCCCAATTGCTTCACTCTTTGTTTCTACAGACTTCATTGAAGGCAACTCATAGACTTCCTGGACAAGATCTCATAAGCCTTGAGAAACAAAATAAACTTTCAATTGTTTGCTCCAGTAATCATAGAGTTCCCTTTCAAAGATTGGTATGCCGGTGGATGTGTAAAGGAAGGTTTGATTACTTGAAGAGGCCGCCATATGATGAGAAACGGGTCAGAGAAATGAATCAAGCTGTGATTCAGATACACGATACTATACTGATCTTCTGATGGCATGAGTCACGACTCTGATACCAAATGTAGAGATTAAACCTGCATGCTTCTAATATTTGATGCAGGAAAAAGGAACAAGCAGGAGGAAGAAGATGGTGTTCAAAAGCATAAGTGTCGGGTGCAGCAAGCAGCCTGGCTTGGGCGCACCAAGCAGGAGGAAGAAGATGATGTTCAAAAGTGGAAGTCCAAGATTAAATGGTATTAATATTTCAATAAACAGATCAATTAAATCCCAATCAAATATAGGCAGCTACTTAAAACCCTATTTCATGTTGGAAAGGGAGGAGGAAGAAATAGAGAAGATCTTAAAAGAAATCTTAATTCCTATAAGAATGCCAGAAATCGAAGAAAAGTACTAAGAGGAAATATGGAGAGGATCTTACATTGTGAAAGAAGAAGAAGAAGAAGAAGAAGAAGAATTCGCGCGCTCAACAAAAAGCTCCAACGTCGAAATCGAGGAGGAAGGAGGAGTTTCGTTGTTGTCGCCGACGATGTCGTTGCTGGAATCGGTGAGCTCCTTGAGAGCCCTAGCGGGAACAAAGGGGAAGTTGGCGGAGGAGGAAATCGATGAGTCGATGGGGAGATCGTGGAAAGAATGGATCCTGAGAAGAGCGAGGGTTTTGAGCAGTCACGGGCTCGGCGCCGAAGGAGGAGGAGATCGAAAAACCTAGCGCTACATTAGAGGTCACGGGTTGGAGTCTGGATAAAGGATGAGTAAACCCAGGTTTTTTTTTGGGTGCTGATATTTATACACCAAAAATGGCTATTCACACCCCATTCAAACAAAAAAAACACCTATTTTTTAACCGCATGAAAGTATATTTGTACTCCTTTTCATTCCAGTTTCCTTCTCTCTCCCGTGCCCTAACCCGCCGACCCTATCATTGAGGCCATTGATGTTTTGGGAGATGGGCATTGTGGATATAGAGTGATAAGTCTGGCTCTAAATATGGGAGATAGTTGGATGCAAGTACGACATGATCTGGCGGGTGAGCTACATAATATGTCAGTGTTGTACACGGAAATATTTGGGACAACAAGGAGATTTGAATTACTAAAATCACTAGATTGTTGGAATGTACCAGCACCACTAGATAAGTGGATGACAATGCCTGACATGGGGCTAGTAGTTGCATCATGCTATAACATACAACTAGTTCAATTCTCGAGCCAACAATCCTTCACATTTCTACCACTACATTCAGCTCCGCCAGATATTAGAAGGGTTGTTTATATCGGATATATAAATGACAACCACTTCATTGAATTGCGGGTGAAAGAAGAATGTCCACAACCGCCAATATTTCCAGTGTGGACAAGATATCATGAGGAGATGGCGGAGCAATGGGAAGTTCCAAATATTACACGACTATTTTGACCATAGGTATGTAAATATTGTACATTTTTATTTTTAGGTAACAAACTATTTTGGGTGTACAAATATTACACGCCAAGTTATGATCATACGGATGCTAACTTTTTTGCCTATTACTTTTATGTAACAAACTATTTTGAGAACCATATATTAATTCTTCTTTTAATTATTCTTTTAGTGTTAGTTTTAAAATTTCAAAATTTGGGGTATAAATAGCCACTAGGGGTACAAATATAATTTTTGGGTGTACGAATATCCATGGGGTGTGAATAGCCATTTTTGGTGTATAAATATCAGCACCCTTTTTTTTTACCATTCGCGGTGTTTTTAGTAGTAAAAGCGCTGCCAATTTCGTGAACATTTCACGGACACATTTTGAAATTTGAAAGCGGCACTAAATATATATTTTCACTAAATATATATTTTATTGCGGCGTTTTGAAAAACACCACTAATAAAAGAGCATTGCGGTAGAACTGTTTTGTTGTAATCTATATACTGCCTCATATATCTATTGCAGATGTCACCATCAAGGCATCGAAGACATAGGGTCTTTTTGGCGCAGCTCTGGCGGCTGGAAAATCTCTATTCCAGCCGCCAGAGCTGCTTTCAGTTTGTTTGGGACAGCTCTCTGTGAAGAAATTTTCAAAAATCTGGAGCTGTTTTGCAGCTTTTCAGAAATCTCTCTCCCCCCAGTTTCTGCTCCCGCAAAATAGCTTTCTCTCTCACATGTTTTGGAAATCTAATGGTTTCTTCAGTTGGAACATGCTCAGAGGCTGGACGGCCTTCCTCCAGCGATTCCGAGCCCCGGACGGCTTTCCTCCGGCGATTACGAGCCCTCGACGCCCTTCCTCCGGCGATTCCGAGCTCACTTCTGCACAGAACACCCAAACAGTTTGCAGCTTTTCAAAACTGCTCCCCAAAGATCTATTTTAAAACAGCTCTATCCGGACAGCAGCTTTTCAATCCGCCAGAGCTGTCCCAAACAGACCCATAAACGTTTCGAAAGAACAAACTCAACATGTGTTGCGGTGTTTGAGGGAGTGTCAGAGGAAATGAAGAAAATAAAATGGCGTTGACCGAAGTCAATGGCGCTGGCATAATGGCAAACCTTAATGGGAGGTTATATATATTTATATATATAATTAAGTATATGATATTAATGCAAAGGTGGCAGTCATTTCACATGAAGTGGCGTGAAAATCAAATGGCATGAAAGGTGAGTCACGTGGCATTTTCTTATTTGACGGTATAGCCTATAAATACACGAGAACGGGGCTTGCGATAAGTAGGTGTTGCGGCTAAGGCTCTGTTTGGTTGGGCTGTTGTTGATGAAAAACTGCTGATGAACTGTTGCTGAGTGAAAAAGTGTTGATTCTGGAAAACACGGTTTTGTTAAAAAACTGTTTGGGTGAAACAGAGTTTACAAAACGGAGTTTTCGAAAAATTATTTCAATACAAAATGGAGTTTTTAGTAAAAATGGAACATGATTGATTTCATTAAGCAATTAAAGTTAGTTAATCGCGATTAATTTTATAACTAGCTACTTAGAACAAATTACGTCCCCACTGCAATTAGTTTAACCAAGAACAATTAGGAGAGAGACCGGTTAGTCAATCCAAAATGGAACATGATGAGCAAGTAGAAGTATGAATAGTACACATCCAAATGAATCTGGTGATATGCACCTAAATATCTGTCTGATCTGATCCAAGTTCATGTACTTGCATTATTCACATATGTTTAATATTATTATTACTGTAATGTTGTTTGCGAGTAGTGGTGCACATAAAGCCCGGCGGGCCCGGGCTTGGCCCGGGCCTGCAGGGCCCGGGCTTTTCCCAACCGGGCCCGGGCCGGGCCTAAGAAGCAACCGGGCCGGGCCGGGCCGGGCAATGCCCCCTGGGGGGGCCTGGTAAGGCCCCCCAGGCCGGCCCGGTTATTATTTAAATTTTTTTTTTTAAAATAAATTTATATACTACTTAATTTTATATAAAAATTAAAAAATTATATATACAATTACAAATTAGTAAATTACCCTAAAAAAAATAAAAAACACAACAACTGAACAACATAATATTGAAAAAAAATTTTATTAATAATTAATGTAATGAAATTATACAAATTTAGGAATGTGTAAAATTTACACTGTAAATATACAAAAATTAGGAAATTCTAAATTTTTAAAAATTACAAATGTCAAATGACAAATATTCTAAATTATTAAAAATTAGAAAATTACAAATCAAAAAAATACAAAAAGTTGCCTAGTGGCCCTAGTTTAAATTGATCGCGTCCATCTCGTCTTCCATGTCCGACGAGCTATCCTCGATCGCTGAAATATGCTGCTTTCTCTTCATCGCGTCTAGGTGGTTCTTGTAGCATATGCAGATCTCGAGCGATTCTTCGCTTAGCCGACTTCTCCGCTCGTTTAAAATCCTGCCACTAAGAGAAAAAGCAGACTCCGAAGCTACCGTGCTAGCTTGGATCGTTAGTAAATCTCGGGCCATATAGGCCATAATAGGATAGGTATTTACTTTACCTTTCCACCATTTTAAAATATCGAAATTTTCTAATTCGTCCGTGGACATAAAATCGCGAAATTGTGTTTTTGTGTACAACCCTAATTCATTTAAACTACTAGATGTTGTGCGCGCTTTTTTCCTAGAGGCTAACTCTAACATTTTATTTTTAAAACTACTAGATGTTTTGGGTTGCGACACATCCTCTCGGGGCCGCGACCCATATAAATTATCGTAATAATTATAACATTGAGTAAAAATAATGTTAAAATTTAAAATACTCAGATTATCTAAATCTGAATTATTTAGATCTACGCCTATATTGTTATTTATTTCTTCAATAAAATTTTCTACGCCGTCTACGCCGAAAAGAGGATTCAAAGCGGCGGCGCATGAAAACATAACTGGGATTTCTCTATAATATTTTAAAAATTTTATTTCCATTATTTTTATTAATTCGATCCATCCGGCGTGTTGTTTAAAATAATTTAATTTTTGTGAAATATTAACAATATTTTCAATAACTAGCGGGCTAGTAGGATAATATACGCCCGATAAACTATTTGTCGCAGTATAAAAAACTTCTAACAAATCCATGTAATTTTCTAAAATTGCCCAATCGGACTCGGTTAATTCATGTTGACCTAACAAAGTATAAAATTCCATTAATAGTGTTTTTTGGCGAATCGCTCGTTTTAACATTATATATGTAGAGTTCCATCTAATTGACATGTCAAATAGAGGTTTTAAAAATTTGTGACCTTGACCGGTTACGAATTTTTTAAAATCTTGACGTCGTTGTTTAGAACTATAAATAAATTGTAACATTAAACGTATTTTATTAATGTATGGTTCCATGTAGGACAAACTATCCTGCACTACTAAATTTAAAACGTGACACGCGCAACGAGTATGAAAAAAGGCGTCGTTTAACATAGGTTTCAAATCACGTTTTAACCACTCAATTGAGGTGGTATTATTTGTGGCGTTATAGAAAGAAATACTCATAATTTTATCTTTTATTTTAAATTCGCGCACACATTTTGAAATTATTTGATAAATCGCCTCACCGATGTGCGGGACTTCGAAACTTTCAAAACAAATTATTCGTTTATTTAGATCCCAGGAAACGGGATCGACCCAGTGATACGTTATAGACATATATGATAATCCTAATTTTATACTACTTGTCCAAACGTCGCTCGTTAAACTCACTCGACCCTCAAATTTTTCAAAAAAATTTATTAAATTTTGTTTTGCCTCTAAGTAAAATTTAAGTGTGTCGCGTCTAATAGAAGATCGACTTACTTGGTGATATTTGGGTTGTAGCCCTTGGTGAATGTACTCGGTCTCTTCTTCGTTGTTGTAGTGGCTGAACGACAACCCGCGCCTGATGATGTTCTTCACCTGCAGCTCTCGCTGCCGTCCTTGATCGTACGTCCAGATTTGTCCGGATGCCGATAATTGCGCCTGGGTCGACTCGGGAGGAGCTTGTTTGGCTGCGCAAGACTTAACGTGTCTTGCGAGTGTCGAGTTGCCAACGGTCGAAAGTAATTTCGAGCACTGTTTGCACCTCGCCTTTTGCTCCGCGCCGACTTGTACTAAGTCGAAATATTCTCAAACTGCCGCCGTACGCTTGTGCTCCACCACTTCGTGAGCGACGGATGAGGAAGACGACGCCTGCGTTGACGACATGCTCACGAGAAAAAATAAATAGAGTTGAGACTTGAGAGAGAGAGAGAGGGTGGGAGGGTGAAAGGAAGAATGGAGGGGGAGGGGGGGGAATTTATAGTTTTTTTTAAAAAAAAAATAAAAAATTATTTTAAAAAAAAACAGCCACTTGGGCTGCAAATAGCAGCCCAAGTGGCTGCTGCCAACCAGCCAACGGCTCTTAGAGCCGTTGGTTGCTGGCTGGCAACCAACGGCTCTAAGAGCCGTTGGTTGGAACCAACGGCTCTTAGAGCCGTTGGTTCCAGCTAGCCCGGGCTTTGCCCGGGCTTTGCCCGGCCCGGCCCGGGCTAAGCCCGGTGACCGGGCTTTGCCCGGCCCGGCCCGGCCCGGGCACCGGGCCGGGCAGTGGCCTTAGACTGGGGCCCGCAAGGGCCCCATGGCCCGGCCTGGGCCCGAGCCGGGCTTGGCCCGGGACCGGGCCTACCGGGCTTTTCACCGGGCCGGGCCGGGCCGGCCCGGTGAGCCCGGTTTTTTTGGACACCTCTGTTTGCGAGCGGTGGATTTTGGTAAATGGTTTATTTATAGCGTTGATTTTTCAATGCCGAATGGCTGGTTGTGAACAGAATACACATACTCCTCATTATAATCCTTAACCCTAGTAACCATCAATATGGAAAAACAAATAACAAAGGGGTTGATTTTCTCATTTCTAATTCATTTTAAATCCTAAATAAAAATTATCCTAATCATCAACAGGAAATTTGAAGAACAAAAAAGGCTTATTTTCTCCTTTCAGATTCATGTCAAACCATTAAGGAATAATTGCAAAGTGATGCCTTGAACAAGATTTCAGATCTTCAAAACAAAAAAGTCTTCGGAATTATGCGGAATAGGAAAGACAAGGAAGAAGGTTATCAGAACTGGATCTGAAATTTCCTGTTGATCTGAACTAAAAATTGCGGATGACGCCTAGAGGGTATTCCCTGTTGATCAGAACTGGAACTTTAATCCTATCAGAACTGGATCTGAAATTTCCTGTTGATCTGAACTAATTTTTTATAAAAGTCCTGAACTGAAATTTCCTGTTGATCTGAAATTTCCTGTAGCTCCACTTCCAAACTAGCGATGCCTCCAGAAAACGGAATCGGGAAGATGAAGATCACCGGAAATGGCGAAAATGGAGAAAAGGGAAGATGAAGATCACCAGATCTCAAGCCATGCCTTCAGAAATCTGAATCGGGAAGGAGTGGACGGGAGCAAACAACGAATCACATCGAACGAATCACATCTGAATCGCGGAGGAAGAGGATGGGAGGGTTTCGCGAGAAAGAGGATGGGTGCGGGTGTCGCGAGAAATCGCGGAAGTGGGGGAACGGAGAAAAAGATTGCGGATGACGCATAGAGGAAAACATCGGTTGTTAAAAAACGCATTTTTTGGGGTCAGCCGAACCAAATGCTGCTTTTTTCCTAAACTACGTTTTTTTCCATCCGCACCGCAGCCCATCAGCCTAACCAAACGCCACCTAAAACTCTACGAACAGAGAAAAGGGGCAGTAAACTCTTGCAGACTGCCACCCTGCAAACAGTTCCTGCGAAAAGGTTTAGCGGACAGACTTTGCAGACGGATTTGGACCTTGCGGATAGCAGCTCCAGCAACCTCCAACAAGTGATGATCTCTTTTATTGGCAAGCTTTAGTGTGCAGGCTTGTGTAGTGGAGTTGTGAATCACAATGTATAATAGAGTTGTGTTGTAGCCATGTAAATCTTGTTATTCTAAAAAGAGAAATAGAGAAGAACAGGGAAAAATCAAAAGCATAGAGATGGATATTTCTTCGGTTGCTTGATTTTTGCGATATATTGGATATATATATAAGTACTGCATGAGAAATAAAAATTACATTAAACACATTCATTAATGTAACCCTTAAACTTCTTAACATGTGATTAAAGAGCTGCAGTGCCGAAGCAGATAGTCATTCCAGATTCCTTATTCATTAATACTCTCCTTGCATCTGGGCGCGGGTAGACAGCGATTTTGTTCCTGATTTCCAGGAATTTGGCTCTTGGAAGTGTCTTTGTCAATACGTCAGCGAGCTGTTCTCCAGTAGGATAAAAATCAACCTCAATCTTCTTCCGTTTGACGAGTTCCCTGATGAAGTGGTAGTGCATATGGATGTGTTTGCTACGATTGTGAAACATAGGGTTTTTAGTCAGTGAGATTGCCGAGCTATTGTCGCATTTATGTGTTAGGGTTCCAGATTTCTGATCTCCGATCATAAACTTGTAGCATTCATCAAGCCACAGAGCTTCGCAAGCAGCACTGCTTAACGCAATGTACTTGGCTTCGGTTGAGGACAGGGCTACATATTGCTATTTCTTTGAGTTCCACAAAATAGGGTTATGGCCATCCAAAAAGACTTATCCTCCTGTGATTTTCCTGCCGTCTGCAAATCCCCCCAATCAGAATCGCAATAACCAATTAGGTTGTTATGTGCCCTTTGAGCGTAAAGAAGGCCATAAGAGGGTTTCCCAAGTATAAATCTAAGGACTCACTTTGTCGCTGCAAAGTGAGCATGGCTGGGAGATGATACATAACAGGAGAGAACATTGACTGCAAACTCAATGTCAAGTCTAGTGTTGGTAAGGTATATGAGGGAGCCAACAAGAGACCTGTAGGTTTCTATGTTGAATCCAGCTTCCTCATCTCGTTTCTTTTCCAATTTCTTTCCTGGAGCCATGAAGATTACAACTTCATTAGCTTTATCAAGTCCATATTTTTGGAGGAGATCTCGAGCATACTTTTCATGTGATAGATGTATATAGCTTGTTTCTTGCTGCACTTGAATCCCCAAAAAATACTTCATCAGATCGAGATTTGTCATCTTGTATTTATCCTTTAAATTGGTTTTAAGAGCTTCGATCATCTCATGTGATTATCCAGTGATTATGAGATCGTCCACATAGAGTAAAAAAAGTGTGAAGTTACCATGATCCTTCGTTCAACTGGACACTTAACAAAACTGGAACTGATGAGATGGTTGTCAATGTGACTGTTCCAGGCTCGTGGAGTCTGTTTTAGTCCATATAGTTCCTTCTTAATTCGATACACTTTGCCTTCTTCCCCACGCTTCACGAATCTTTCAGGTTGTTGGACGTATATTTCCTCAGTTATATGCCCATTTAGGAATGTTGCTTTAACGCACATTTGGTGTACTTGGTACCGATAGTGGACTACAATGGATAACAACATTCGAATAGACTCCATACGGGAAACCGGTTAGAATGTTTCATCGTAATCCCGTCCAAGAATCTGAGAGAATCGTTTTGCCACAATCATTGCTTTGCAGCGAACAATTTTTCCTTTCTCATCAGTTTTTGTTTTGTAAATCCACTCGAGGCCAATTTCTTTGTGTGTGGACGGACATTCAGTTAATTCTCATGTGTTATTTTTGTTAACCATTGTTAATTCCTCCGCCATGGCTTGTATCCATTCCTTCTTTGATGCAACTTCTTCATAGCTCTTTGGAGAATCAAGAATAGATGTTAGATTGCATGATTCATAGATGTCGTCAAGACTGGGCATTCTTCGGGGCGGTGATGATGTGGGACTGAAGCCCTCCTCAAGATTTTCTAGATCAATAGGAACATGAATGGGAGTTCCAGGATGGACGGTGGCTGTTGAATTTTCAACCACAAACCAGTGGAATAGAATAGAAAGATGGATCATGCCAAATTTGTCAGTCCCATCCCTAAGCCTCATTGAAGATAATGTCTCGGGATATCACCAATTTGTTGCGACCTGGATCATAGAGATGATATGCCTTTGAGTTAGTACAATAACCAGTATGAATGTACCTTTCTACTTTCTTTTCTAGCTTATCATGTTGATCTTTCAGTGTGTGTTACAAAGCCGAATGTTCTGAGATGGGAGACATCTGATTTCCTGTTGTGCATGGCTTCATATGGAGTTGATGTTGCCAGAACCTTAATGAATGCGCGGTTTAGGATGCATACAGCATGACTGCAAGCTTCTGCCCAAAAGTCTTTCGGCATATTTGGGGTAAACAGCATTGCTCTTGCCATTTCCAGTATCGTCCCATTTTGTCGCTCAACCACTCCGTTTTGCTGTGGTGATCTAGGTGATGTGAGATCTCTTTTAATTCCTTGTTTTTTGCAATATTGAGTGAAATGAGAGGAGGGGAATTCACCTCCTTTGTCAGTCCTTAGAGCAAAGATGGGGTGTTTTTCAACTTCAATTTTAAATTGTTTGAATAGATCAAAAGTTTTTGACTTTTGTGACAAGAAATAGATCCACATGAACCTTGTGTAATCATCAACAAGTAGGAGATAGTACCTCATTCCCCCCAGTGAGTTGATGGATGCAGGTCCCAAAAGTTCTGCATGTATTAGTTCAAGTGGGCGACGACATTGTTGACTGAAAATTTTTGGGAATGAATTTTTTATGAGTTTTTGAGGCAGTGCATTCTTCACAGAACTCCTTCTGCATTGATAAGTTTGGAATGCCATGTGCCAGTTTTCTTTGCACCATTGCTTGAATACCTTCCCAATGTAGGTGACCCAGCATGTGATGTCACAACCGACTGATGCTTTGGGGCTTCTGATTGCAGATGAGGGCCCGTGAATTGGTATTTATTTGATGGAATATAATTTGTTTTGAGTCTTCGTAGTTGAGGCAATGAGATCACCAAAGGAGTGTTCAGAGATGTAGCATCCTTCCACTTTGAACATAACCAAATAGCCCTTCTCGGTTAGCTGGCTAACACTCAGCAGATTCTGAGTGAGGCTGGGAATCCATTGTACATTTGTCATGTCTTTAGGACCATTCTCTATTTGTATTTGTATGGTGCCTCTCCCTTCAATCCTCTTTGCAGTGCGATTCCCTAGAAATACTTCTGATTTGAAGGTGTTATTGAGAGATGAAAACATTTATTTGGAGAAACACATATATCTGGAGTAGCCACTATCAATGATCTAATCATTGCTGGTTCTGCCTTCAACGTGAAAGCATGTAAGAAACATTTTATCAGCCTTGATTTCATTTGCTTATTCTTTTGTGTCTTTTTCTTCTTTGACACATACATTGGCTTCCTCCTTTTGCATGTCCCAATAATCTTTTTTCAAAATGTACACCTCTCTTGCATCTCCTACATTTTAAGAAGCAATCTTTTTGGTCATGATTGGTCTGTTTGCACAACGTGCAATACAACCCCTGTTTTTCATTGGAAGGATTGTGATGAGGAGAAGATCTTCCTTTTCCACGACCACTATTTGGAGTCTTGTGTGAGGAGGATTTAGACCCGGAGTGGTCTGATCTATTCTTCTCATGATTTTTATGCATGTTCATCGATATCTTTGCTTGAAACGCACTTTCAAGTGATTCAGTTTTGTTTATACGCACTTCATGAGTAAGCAGGGAACCCTGCAACTGAGCAAGAGACAACTTAGGGAGGTCATGAGCTTCTTCTATGACCATTACTGCAGGAATGAATGGAGGAGTTAGACTCCTCGGGATTTTAAGGACCACCTTGTAGTCATCAATAGCCTATCCCATATTTCTCATTTGGCTTATCATGCTGGTTGTGCTGCTGAAGAACTCCTTGATACTTTCACCAGACTTCATGTGGAGATTTTCAAAATCTCTCATTAGAGTCTGTAGTTTTATAATGACCACCTTTTGGATGTCATGAAACTCCTCCTCTAACGTATCACAAGGTGTCTTAGCTGAGGTTGTTCCCATAATTAGTGGGAAAATCTCATTAGAGACACTGGACTAGATTAGTACCAGTGCTTGTGAGTTCTTCATTCGTTCTTCTCGGCTAAATTTTGGAACTTTTCCCTAGCTCCTTTCCCTTGGAAGGGATAGGTCCGTTGCTGACGGCCTCCCAGAGATCTTGAGAATCTAGTATAGTTCTTATTTTGATTCTCCAGATGTCATACATTTCTCCCATGAATACAGGGACCGATGGAGTTGAGTAAGACAGGGATTTAGAGGTAGATGATGAGGTCATGGATCTATGCTTTGAACATCAAATGATAAGATGGATCTTTTGCTTTGATACCGCAATTATTCTAAAAAGAGAGATAGAGAAGAACAGAGAAAAACCAAAAGCATAGAGATGGATATTTCTTCAGTTGCTTGATTTTGGCGATACATTTGATATATAGATAAGTATTACATGGGAAATAAAAAATTACATTAAACACATTCATTTATGTAGCCCTTAGACTTCTTAACAGGTGATTAAAGAGCTACAGTGCCGAAGCAGATAGCCGGTCCGGATTCCTTATTCATTAAAAAAGAATTGTGGGCGGCAACGCGTTAACGGGCTTGCGATAAGCAGGTGTTGCGGCTAAAACTCTGCGGACAGAGAAAAGGAGAAGTGAACTCTTGCAGACTGCCACCCTGCAAACAGCTTCAATTCCGAGAACAGGTTTTACGGTCAAGTTTGCCGACAGATTTGGACCTTGTGCATAGCAGCTCTGGTGACCTCCAACGAGTGGTGATCTCTTTTATGTGTGAGCTTTAGCGTGTGAGCCACCATCATG
Organism: Platanthera zijinensis; assembly: GCA_039513925.1. Classification (NCBI taxonomy): domain Eukaryota; kingdom Viridiplantae; phylum Streptophyta; class Magnoliopsida; order Asparagales; family Orchidaceae; genus Platanthera; species Platanthera zijinensis. Next base: position 10,596,901 of record CM077081.1, on the reverse strand, counting down.
CCAAAGAGACCTCGGGTTCAATAAGGGCATCCGGCGGAATACTAGACCCTACATTAAAAAAAGTGATTTTTAATCTCAACTATATACATCGTGTATAATAATAAATGTTCAAACATATCTAGCTGAACTTGGGAATTCTATTTATTAAATGAACGTCTATCCTCGGGAAAAGGAGATGGCTTCAGCTGCTTTAGGGTCTGTTTGGCACAGCTCTGGCGGATTGAAAAGCTGCTGTCCGGATAGAGCTGTTTTAAAATAGATCTCTGAGGAGCAGTTTTGAAAAGCTGCAGACTGTTTGGGTGTTCTGTGCAGAAGTGCGCTCGGAATCGCCGGAGGAAGGACGTCGGGGGCTTCGAATTGCCGGAGGAAAGCCGTCCGGGGCTCGAAATCGCCGGAGGAAGGCCGTCCGGCCTCTAAGCATGTTCCAACTGAAGAAACCATTAGATTTCCAAAACATGTGAGAGAGAAAGCTATTTTGCGGGAGCAGAAGCTGGGGAGGGAGAGATTTCTGAAAAGCTGTAAAACAGCTCCAGATTTTTGAAAATCTCTTCACAGGGAGCTGTCCCAAACAGACTGAAAGCAGCTCTGGCGGTTGGAATAGAGATTTTCCAACCGCCAGAGCTGCCCCAAACAGACCCTTAAAGGAATTTTGATTTGACTCCACTCCCTCGGTGGCTTCCAAGCACGAGAATCATCCATGGATCAAATCAGAGAATGCTGTAAGACAGATATCCACGGAGCTTCACCGCTCCCCCACTGCACAAGGGTTCCGTTTGGGAGAACTTATTTGCATCGACCAAGAGGTTACGATCGCATGAATCAGATCATAATTATGGTCTGGTTCATGTTGCCGTACTGATGCGTGGAGAAACAAACGGTGGCGATTAAAACTAAAAAATTCAAAGGAAGTGGTAAACCCGTTCAAACCCTGCTTGTTCAATCTCTTAGGAGATATACCCGAAGTTCGGTGCCTAGGACAAAAAAAAAATTGTCTACCGCTCAGCTAAAAGATAATGGGAATGATCGTTGTTTAGGATCTGAACTCCCCCGAATGTTGTGATGCCGCTTCGATCTCGTGATCAAGTGTGTGTTAGTTCGAGTTCATTTATATCTTCCGTGAATGTGCGTCAAAATTGATTTGGGTTAATTGTCGAAACCTGTGATAGGTGGGCTGGACTAATTCGGACCTTCATTACGGGAGCTTGGTCTTCCCTTGGCACGTTCGGATCGATCGGTTATGGCTCGTGCGTCCGATTTATTTTACGTACGCAAGAATTTATATATAGAGAAAAGTGGGGTGCTTTTAGTAATTTTCCTTTATTCTCTCAATCCCTCTCCTTACTAAGTAATTAAAGAGCCGGTTATTTGACAGTGAGTTCGTTCGTGAACAAGTGCGAATAGTGTGAGCGGTTGTATCTCCTTTTCACGCATCTCCTTACTAAGTAATTAAAGAGCCGGTTATTTGACAGTGAGTTCGTTCGTGAACAAGTGCGAATAGTGTGAGCGGTTGTACCTCCTTTTCACGCATCTTCTTTCCATCCAAGAAATCCCTCGCTGATTTTCATATTCTTAAGTTCTGGAATAGAAGAAAATCGCTGGGTTTTGTCTCCCAGATCGAGGCGACGGCTTGTGGTTTCTCTTACTCCTTGAAGAACTGCGAGCGATTCATGTTCTGAGGCTGATCTGCAGTGTTCTGCAGCGATAAAAATCAACGGGTTTTCTACCTAAAGATTTCCTGCATACAGATCCTTGGAAGGGATCATTTATTTTTCACTCAAATCTAAATGAGAAAAAGTTTTCTTTCATTCTATTCAGGGAGTGGGTTCGAAACCCCTTGGCAACAACCTGACGCGCTGAGAAACAGGCGCGGAGATTTGCGTTGGGGTGTACGGCCTGCAGGCCTTGTAGATTCCGGCTGTACCACCGTGGCGCCTTGCTCTTCCTTGGGCTACTGGTGGGCTGGGCGGCGCTGTGCCACTAGCGGGCCAGGTCGTTACAGCTGCTCCCCGATTTCCCCATCCGTCGATCAGCTTTCTCGTTTTCGCGAGTTTACTATGGCCGTCGTCGTCGTCGTTCGTCGTCCGCTCTCTCCTGTATGGAGATCGGGAACAGGAGATAATTTCTGCCGCAAATCTGGAAGAGGGTTGGTTCCCGTGTTCGTCTTCCCCGGTGCTTTCCCGGTCGGCATCACCCAGATCTGGTCTGCCGTCTCGTGCATCATTTTCGTCGCACCTTCCCATCACCGGATCTCGGTATAGAACAAGAGGGAGAGAATGATCTCTGGTTTTTAGATCCAGTGCATAGAAGAAGGAACCGATCAAGTTTCATCGCACCTTCCCGTCATCCGCGAAGTTTCCGTCGCCGCTGCTTCTCAGCGAATCTCCCGTCGCAAAGTCGCGAAGCCCGCCCCGCCGCTCAGAACTTCTTGAAAGAAAGCTTGCTGCCGCGATCTTGGAGAATCGCGATTTCGAAGGAGCCTCTTTAGGGTCTGTTTGGGATACCGGTGCCGTTTTAAAAGGGAGCAGTTCAAAAGAGAGATTCTAAACTGTATTTTCAAAACTGTATTTTCAAAACTGTGTTTGTGTTTGGGTAACCTCCGTTTACAGTCAGGTTCAAAACTGTATAATAATTTTTCTGTTTGGGAAAACACCGTTCCGGTGGCGGTTAATAATAAACACAACTTAAAAAAAATGTCACAAAATATTTTTACAAAAGTGACGAACAAAATAAAAATGCAACAAGTTTAGCTCAATTTTCGACGGCTCCATAGAGTTGCTCGGCAATGGCGTCACACAGTGTCGCCATTTGACTTGATCCACTCCTTCCATCCCGACCAATTTCATTGTTCTCCCTCCTTATGTTGCGTGTCATTTGTACCCCTTTTCTAATCAGACGCGCATGATGGTATACAAAGTTCTCATCATTATCACAACGGTAAAAATGACTGTCTGCATTAGAATGATGTCTGCGTATAAAATTATGCAGTGTCATTGTGGAGATCACAATATTCCGTTGTTTTTTGAAACCATACTGCGGCATATCACGAAGAATACGCCATTTCTTCTTCCACACTCCAAAAGTTCGTTCTATCACACTACGCAAAGACGAGTGCGCCTAATTGAAAATTTCCTTTCGTCCTTGTATCGGACGTCGACCGCGTGAAAAGTCTGGCAAGTGATATCTTGTTTCCGGGTATGGTTTAATATATCCTAATTGTAATGGGTAACCAGCATCCACCAAGTAGTATTTTCCTGTGCGTTCAAAATTGGATTAATAAAATTTAATGAATGATTGTTGTAATAAATATTCAAATTTTTACAGGTTACCTGGTGGTGGATGAGGAAAATTCCAACGTCGATCGGTAATTGCACTATGAAAAATACGGCTATCATGGGCTGAACCCTCCCAACCAGCCATGACAAAGGTAAATGTCATGTTGAAATCACACACAGCCATAATGTTTTGAGACGTATAACCATGACGTCCAATGTAGGGAACCTGTTCGTCCACTGGGATGCGGGCATCAACATGTGTCCCGTCGATTGCGCCAATGCAATCTTTGAAGTAGGGCATGTATCGATCGTCGTTTAAAATCTTTGCAGGAATATCTGTAAATTGCCCTTCAACCGACGCAATAAGGTCCTGTGATAACTTTATTAAAGCCGTCAAACATCGTGAAAAATATCGACTAATTATTTCGGTCGAATGCTGAAAACGCTCACTGCAGTCCCTCATCGTCATATTATGCGCCATAATATTTATTGTGATCGCAAGTACTTCTCTTGCCGTAGTACTCCGCGACCCTTGCAGACCATGAGATAATACCAATTGGTGAAGTAAATCTAAAAAAATCTCTTTCGACATTCTGAAATTATCGTGGAATCGGACCGGATGACCATCCAATAGTTCGCCAACCCATTTATCTCCGGTATTGGATGACGTCATGCGAGGGATTTTGCCGTGATAATGAGAATTGCGACTGAGAATCATACAAACACTCGTGTTCACCATCATGATATAATAAGCGGTTCTCCGCCGTCTTTTGTTTAGAGTGTTCAAAACGGCGTCGCTTAGCTCAGCATCATTATCGGAAGACATCTGGAACAATAACAATTTAGCACCATTATGAGGCATTAATAAACTGTATTATGTGAGGCATTAATATCATAGAAACTAAAACCAACACATAGGACATAATTAGAATGCTAATTAAAATGCAACATTAACAAATCATCAATATAAATAATATACATCCAGATTAGAATGCTAATAAGAAGCACTAACATGTTTTTACACAAAAGCTGACACAGAACATAATTAGACGCACTTGTTCAAAATACAACGTCAGCACATAGGACATAATTAGAAACTAAAATCACCAAAACAGAGAATTACATGTTCAAAAACATACATCCAGATTAGAAAATAAGAAGCACAGTACACATAAAATTAAGGAGCACCCGAGTGCATGGTCGTATATTGACGGTTTCTTAGCCACCATCATTTTTTGGAGCTTGGTAAGCTGAGAAATAATTCCCTGTTCTTGCTGTCCAGCAGAAAAATTGTGGCAAAGTCATAGAGTGCTGGATCATTGCAAATATCTGGATGTTTCTCCAACTCTTCAACTGCTTCGTGAATAGTATATGAAGGAATGCTCTTTTGGGATGGTTATGATATACTATCTCCTACTCTAATGGTCGACTCAACCAACTCTTCGATGGTATATCTACCACGATGCTTTTTCTGAATTCCCCTTCGGCCTCTTTCGAACCTCTTTTTTCTTCCCTGTGAGGATCCCCCTCTTTCAAATATCCCCTCATTATCCCTTTGCTCATCACTCATGCTAATGGGCGTTCCCAATTCTTGTACCACATCATCCTCATGCTCAGATATTACATTTTCAGGACTAGATGGGTCGATCCTTGAGTTAGGAGCCCATGCATTCTCACTAGTAGCAACAACCTCATTAAACATTATGTACAATTTTTCTTCTAACTCAGGTGGAATGCCTGCATAGCGAAACTTCTTCGCGGCTGGAACAACCTACAATAGATGATGAAAAATAACTTTCAAATTATAACTAGAAAAACCAAACTACAAAAAATATATTCACCTCGAGTCTTTCTTTCCACCATTCGTCTGATGCATCAATTGTTCTCCATGTTGAATCCCACCCTAAGCCTGTTGCCCCATGCTTGAGTTCTCTCCACAATTTCCAATCTTTTTTCAATTGGTCCCATTTATTTTTAAACTGTGCGCATACATACATTTTTTTGGTCTGTTCCTGAAACTTAACAGTTACATTTTTTCCAACCCTCGTTAGACAGGTGGGTCGTTGGTCTATTACCTAGCACAATCTCTGTCATACATAAATCACAGAACAACATCACTTCACTGGACTCCCAAATTGCTGCTATTCCTCCTTCTTTAGTTTTAACCATCGTGTTAAAATCTGCTTACACGGGTAATATACACATGATAGAATATGTGAAATACTGAAAAAAATCATCTAATAAAAATTCCTAGATGTGAACATAAATATCTTAACATAACATTTACTTCAATTAGTAATGAACAAGACTGTATTATCTCCTAACTCAAGGATCCTTGTACAGATGACATAGATAAGCAGGTGCAAGTTCTTGTCATAAGCTCTCAGAAGGGCCATGGCATGATGTTTCCAAAGGTAAATTGAAGCAACCCAATTACAATTTATACATTAAAAAAAACTGTCAGTTACTTTGTGAGATTATACAGCCTTATGAAAAAATGAATCAAAATAACATTTTTTTGGCCTTCTCAGGGAGGATGGGATTTGGATGAAACTATGAAGCAAGCTGCTTCCAGGGAGGCCTCGGAGGAAGCCGGCGTCCATGGACATGTTGAGGTTGGCAACCTAATTCTCTCAATCTATCACCATAATCACTCTGCGTTGTCTACTAAAACATCATCAAAACTATATTGAATTGCAGAGCAATCTGGGAAAATGGATGTATAAAAGCAACAAATACAATATATTTTACGAGGGCATCATGTTTCCGCTGAACGTGATCGAAGAACTGTCTTGTTGGCCCGAGATGGAAGTTTGGAAGAGACGATGGGTGAGTTTGAGTCGACCCGAATCGCGGTCTATTGCAATGACGACTTTTTTTACCGAGTTTAATAATGTTTTTGGTGTTCTGAACTCCAGGTGAGCGTCGCCGAAGCAAGGGAGGGGTGCCAGCATGATTGGATGAGAGAAGCACTGGAAAGACTGCTGGCAAGACTCAGGGATCAAACTTCTGAAGCTTGAGTTTCCAAAAATTTGTTTTAGAGAGGAAATAAATTCTGAAATTTATTTGTGTTTGAGGGAAGAAGGAACAGAGACATGAATTTCAATTTACATGAGAAGAAAATGTTAATTGTTGAGTATTTCTCTAAATTTGTTGGGTATTTCTCTAAATTTGTTGGGAAGAAGGAACTGAGACATGAATTTCTCTGGATTTGTTGGGTATTTCTCCAAAATTAATAGGATATCTATCATCTTCTCTAGATGTAATTGATATACCTGAAGTAGATCAGAACTCAAGCTTTGGAAGGTTGCCCGAACTCAACCGGAGGGAGGATCTGGTGCTCTGGAGGAGGCAAGAAGCCACCGGCGGGAAGATCGCACTGCTACTGCCTGGAGATGAACACCGGCGGAAGATCTGAACTGGAGAAGTAGATCTTGCTTGGAGATGAACACCAGCGGGTAGATCGTACCTTGAGGAAGAGGGGCGAAAGAGGAAGCCTAGGGTTCCCGCGATGGAGGAGAGGAAAGGCAAAACGGGGGGTTGCGGACGGGGCGGCTGGACATCTGCGCTCCAGCTTCTAAACGAGAGGATTTCACCCTTAGCAGCCGGCCGGTTTAAAACGAACTGAACCAAACAACTAAAAAAATTACTGTACATGTCCGTTCTGACTGAAATGAAGTCCGGCTGGTTTGTCAAACAGACCCTAGTTCTACGGGTTTCTCGTCCTCGACGCTGCAGATCGTTTCCCAGTCCTTCTTTTGTGATTCCTAATTTTGATGTCTAGATCTGCGCTGAGAGAACAGTGGTTTTCTGCTTAGATCTGATCTATCGTCAAGCTCCAATCATGGTTGTCCATATCTATGACCTCCCGATTTGTTGATCAAAAGGGATATAGTCTAGATCTGCCTGTCAAAAGGGAAAACAGAAGATTTTCCTCTGGTTTGTTGATCAAATCTTCTGTTTTAGCCTGGAGATCGGGAGATTTGTTTGGAGATCTTTCATTTTGTTTGATTCTTTCTGCCGCTGGAATTCCAGATCTGCAAATCCTTGCTGCAAAGGAAGAGCAAATAATTCTTGGATTGGATCCGAAGACACTGCTTCGCCCCCGCGCGAATCAGGTGACTTCTTTCCTGTTTACTGTTCTAGCTTAAGAGAGATGTCAAAACTTAGTTCGTATGACATTGTCAAGCTACAATCATTCAACCTCTCCGATTTCCACGCTTGGAAACTGCACGTCCAGTTGGGAATGAAAGAACGCGAGATATTTAATACCGTTCTGAGCGACTTCGCCACTACCGAAGAGGACGTGGAAGAATTTCAATAGAGAAAGGACGAAGACTTCTGCAGGGACTATCTTTTAAATTCACTGAACCCTACACTCTCCCTGACCTACAACAGTTTAATGACTGCAAAAGAGATTTGAGATGGATTGAATACGCATTTCCAAGAGGAGGATGGATTGGTGAAAACTCTCCTTAGTGAGAGATTTTTTAACTCTAAATTTGATACAAACTCTTCAATCACCTTCCAAATTGTTGAATTGGAAAATCTGCTTCTCGAGTTGACAGTCGAACATTCCGAGATAACAGATAATCTATTTGTGGGTCTTATTCTGTTCAAGCTGCCTCCTGAATGGATCCTTTTCAAGGCAAAAATTTTAAAGTTGAAGGAGATCACACTGGATGAACTCAAAAGGTTCATCCACTTAGATGATCAAATTGCTTTAAACCTGCTGGTCGATAACACCGAACCCAAGCCCTTCGTGGCTATGATCGGGAGTAGTCACCACAGTGCTTCTATTGAAACCAAAAATGACCGAAGCCAAAATCGACCTCTGTGGAGTTCGACCCTTGGGGAAAGGGAAAGGGGTGACCTCACACCTACTACACTCGAAAGAACGTCACAGACCGAAGACTTAGGAAGCTATGAACTGACCCTCGGCTCTAGCGTGGAGGTCCCACCTCACACCCGGAAGACCGTTGAGGTCTCCCCCTCCCTAGCCAATGCTTGAGCTAGGTGCATCGGAGGAAGAAAGCCAAAGAGATTTTTGTGGCTAAGGAATGACTGAATCCTCTCCAAGGCACCCTCAAGGGTCTATTTATAGTTTTTCCAAGTCTTGGGGGTAAAATGACTAAAATGCCCTTAGGACAAAAATGCCTCAAGCCAATAGCAAACCTCCACATCGGGGGGGGGGGGGCAAAGAAGGAAATTCCACCACGGGGGTAAAAAGGTAAAAACATGCCCCAAGGAGGTCCAAGGGCGAGAACCCGCCTGGCCGGCGGTCTCTCCCGGCAAGCTGGCCGCGCGGGCGAGAACCCGCCTGGCCGGCGGTCTTGCCCCGCAAGCTGGCCGCGCTGGCGAGAACCCGTCTGGCCGGCGGTCTCGCCCCGCAAGCTGGCCGCGCGGGCAAGAACCTGCCTGGCCGGCGGTCTCGCCCCGCAAGCTGGCCGCGCGGGCGAGAACCCGCCTGGCCGGCGGCCTCGCCCCACAAGTTGGCGGCGCGGGCGAGAACCCGCCTGGCCGGCGGCCTCGCCCCATAAGCTGGCCGTGCGGGCGAGAACCCGCCTGGCCGGCAGTCTCGCCCCGCAAGCTGGCCGCGCGGGCGAGAACCCGCCTGGCCGGCGGTCTCGCCCCGAAAGCTGGCCGCGCGGGCGAGAACCCGCCTGGCCAGCAGTCTCGCCCCGCAAGCAGGCTCCGGACTAAGGCGCAACAGGGGGGATGAGACCTTGGTCTCCGCTCGACCCCGCTTCCCCCACCACGTACTTTAACAAGTCGGGGGGGGGGGCAGCCAACCTGCCGCTCCCACCCCTCAAAGAGGGGGCAAGGGGGAAGGCAATTTTGTCCTCCCCTACTAGTATATTTCCAAGCTAGAGCCAAAATTGGCCACCAAGAGTCCAAAATATCCAAAAAGCTTAAAAGCTTAAAACTGGCCCTGCACCTGCCGAAGGGACCCTACTCCGCGAATACGGGGTTGTAAACAATCCCCGTTCTTTTCGAGGTTGGCACAAGCTCGGAAAGAAACATCCAACCCAACGTATTCGCTGAGTGTAGTGATAACTTCTCAAATGAAGTTATCTTTGCCTAATATTTCTACTTCATAATTAGTAAAAAGGAGTCTAAATGATAATAAAATATGATTAATTATTGTTTTAATGATTATGACACTAAGTTAGCCTTATTTTATGGTTTTTATGCAAGGTTTGTTAAGGAAATCAACTTTGAAGAGTGATGCAGAATTTCTATTTTCGGCCTGGCCAGAAACTGCAACATCCAATTCTGAAACTGCAACATGTGTCTGTCCGAAATTCAAAATTTAAAATTTGAATTCCCACCATTTTTAATTATGGAAGGATGTGTCTCTTGAGGGAGATGGACGTTTTTAATGCCAAAAACTGATTAGAGGAGGATTATTCATCATTAATTTCGGATCTAAGAGGGAGAGCATCATCTAGGGTTGGCTTGGGAAGAAAACCTCCATTGGAGAGCGCCGGCAAGAGGAAGAAGACGGAGATCTTCGCACGGATCGAAGAAGCGACTCTAGGAAGAAATTCCTGCAGCGATTAAGCGTGAACCGCGATGTTTTGTAAGATCTATTTCAATATTTTGAGTGATTCCTCCAACGCCATGAACTAATCCTTCCTTAATCTTGTATTATGAGACTACTAGGTTGTGTTTGATGGATATTTTCTAGTTTATTTTGTTGAGGATTCTTGGTGAGTGTTCTTTATCAAATTTATGATCTTTATTTTCTGAAATGTTTGGCCAATGTTTCATTTTTATGCTACGCTTCATAAATCGAGAGAGGAGTTGCGAGAGCATATCATAATTTTGATATAGCATTTGAAGAGAGAATGAGACTTCCTCTTGGTGTTAGCAACTTGGGTCTTTGTTCTTTGAGCGATTCTTATTTCACCCGAGGGGAAATATAGAACTAGGGATTGCCGATATCGAGAGATACGGTTATCTATTTTAAGATCATTGCAAGGCACATTCACCACGCATTTCACAACGATACTTTCACTTATCCATCATACTAAACCTAGGAAATCATAATATAAGATTATATTTCTCCCTTGATAAGAAAAGTTTTGTTTCTAAGATCCGTAGTAATTCCATTTAGAAGTCTTTATATTTAATTTTAGTAGTCTAAGAAAAACACGAATTTTGTCTTACTTGGATTTAAGGAAAAGGCCTAACTGGTATTTGCAATCACTAAACCAATCACCTCCCTGTGGAGACGATTCTTACTCACTTGTTATTACTTGACACAGCACGTGCACTTGCGTTTAAATACGTAGACCATTACGGGCGTATCAAGTTTTTGGCGCCGTTGCCGGGGAGGTGCGAAACGTTTAGTGTTTTATTTTGCAATATTAGTGAATCCCTAGTAATTAGAGATCAAGTTTTGTTTTATCTTTGTTAATTCTCATTGCTATTACTGCTTTGTTTTGTGTCTGTTTTGCTTGTTTGTTTATTATCAATTATCAATTGTTGGTGTGCGTGTTTTATGTCCAGATATCGATCACCTGAATTACTACCGTTAAACCTAGAGATCGAACGGACGTGTAGACAAAATAGGAGAACGTTTCGATTAGAAAATAATAACGTGATAATAATGAATCCTGATAATCATAACGCTCCTAATGAAGTTGTCCAGGAAGGCTTAGGTCAAGAAGGTCAAGTAGAACAGAATGGTCACCCCGTTGAACAAAGGAGAACATGTCGTGATTATAATATGCCCTTCCGAGGAGGCTTGCAGTTTAGTATTACTAGACCCGCAATTGAAGCAAACAACTTCAAGATAGATTCTATGACAATGCAACTCGTTCAACACAATAAGTTTGGTGGCCTTAATAATGAAGACCCGAACTCTCACTTAAGGACCTTCATTGAAATATGTGACACATTCAAAATCAATGGAGCATCTGAGGACGCGATAAAACTTAGGTTATTCCCATTTTCTTTGGAAGGAAAAGGAAGAGATTGGTTGAACTCTCTGCCCAATGGTTCTATCACTACTTGGGCAACTCTGATAGAGAAATTCTTAGCTAAATATTTTCCTCCATCGAAAACTGCCAAACTTATGCGTGACATATCTACATTCATGCAAGGGAACGGAGAGACACTTTATGACGCATGGGAAAGATTTAAGGAACTATTGCGCAAGTGCCCACACCACGGCCTAGCCACACACCAACAGGTGTGGACCTTTTACAATGGCCTCCAGACGTCTACAATGATCCAAGTAGATGGAGCTGCAGGAGGATCACTGATGAACAAATATCCCGAGGATGCGTATGAAATTTTAGAGGATCTATCTTCGAATAATTATCATTCATTTGAGCGCCAAGGTTCCTCATCCATGGGAGGTGCACACCAAGTTGACCAACTCACTTCTTTCGCTGCACAAATAACCGCACAATTCAACTCGATGAATAAGCGGTTAGATGCCTTAACCTTACATCAAAATCAGGCTCCAATGAACCCCCAAGTTAATAGTATAGTTGCTCCTCCGATTAATATGAATCCTTCACTTACGGTGGAGGAACTCATTAACAATAACGAGGAGGTCAACTATATAGGTGGGCAACCGAGGTACATGAATCACAATAATCATAATGCAATTCCAACTCATTACAATCCGGATTTGCGTAATCACCCTAACTTCTCGTGGAAGAATAACACTGGCACGGGACACCCGCCTGGTTTTAACTCAAACCCACGTCCACCTCAAAACGTTAATTATAACCAACAAGGACCTTCTAGAAAGTTATCCGATGAGATTCTTATCGAATCTATGCAAAGGAACGATGCACGCATCACTAGTGTAGAGGGTTCACTGCGTGTGATTGAGTCTCAATTGGGACAAATCGCGAACGCATTAAGCCTTAGACCTCAAGGGTCACTCCCAACGGATACCACACCGAATCCGAAAGGAGACAATCAACAATGCAAGGCGGTCACTCTACGAAGTGGTAAGGAGTTGGAGAGCATTCCACTAAGAGAGAAAAGTAAGGGTAGTAATGAAAAGGAATTAGAGGAGTTGATTCCTTGTATCCCTAATGAGGGGGCCATACAAGATGGGAATGGTCAGGAACCTGCGATAGAAGTGTTAGAGAAAAAGAAAGAGCGAATAGATGAAGCTACGAAGGAAAAAGAAGCTAGAATAATTTATCCACCACCACCTTTTCCGCAACGGTTAAAGAAAAGCAAACTCGATCAACAATTCCAAAAATTTCTCGAGATTTTTAAGAAGTTGCAAATCAACATCCCATTCGCCGAGGCTTTGGAACAAATGCCAAGCTACGTTAAATTTATGAAGGATATCCTATCTAAAAAGAGACGTTTCGGTACAAATGAGACGGTGGCACTCACTCAAGAGTGTAGTGCTATTCTTCAAAAAAGACTCCCACCTAAGTTGAAGGATCCGGGGAGCTTTACGATACCATGTTCCATAGGTTATAAGTTTGAGGGGAAGGCCTTGTGCGATCTTGGAGCGAGCATTAACTTAATGCCGCTCTCCATATATAAAAAGCTAGGTTTGGGGGAGATTTCCAAAACCTCCATAACTTTGCAACTAGCTGATCGGACCTTGGCATACCCAAAAGGGATAGTGGAGGACGTGTTGGTGAAGGTGGATAAATTCATATTTCCGGCGGACTTTGTCGTTCTAGACATGGAAGAGGATAGAGAAGTTCCGATTATTGTAGGAAGACCTTTCCTAGCGACGGGTAGGACTTTGATTGACGTGCATAAGGGAGAGTTAACGATGCGGGTGAATGACGAACAAGTCACATTTAACGTACTCAAAGCGTTAAAGTTCCCCCACCGGGAGGAAGATAATATGGAGGTGGTCAATCACGTTTCTATATGCGAGTACATGTCTAGTTCACTTTCTGCTGAACATGATATGTTGTTGACTCAATTATTAACGGAGGATGACCAATCCGATGATGATGAAGCGATTCAAGATTGCTTACAAGCATTCGAGAAGCAAACTGCTTGGTTTCGTAGGCCGGAACCATTAGAGATGCCCGAGAAATCCTTGTCAGCTAAACCGTCCATCGTTGAACCTCCATCACTTGAGTTGAAACCTCTTCCCGGGCATCTTACTTATGTATATTTAGGGGATGACGAGACACTACCGGTCATCATAAATTCCAACTTAACATCTGATCAACGGAAATGACTAATTGAACTACTTAAGCAATTTAAAATGGCCATAGGATGGACTATCGCTGATATCCGGGGGATAAGCCCTTCATTATGTATGCACAAGATCCTTTTGGAGGAGTCATTTCAGGGGTCGATTGAGCCTCAACGCCGCTTAAGCCCGCCGATGAAAGAGGTAGTTAAAAAGGAGATTATTAAGTGGCTTGACGCGGGTATAATATATCCTATCTCAGATAGTCCATGGGTCTCGCCGGTTCAATGTGTACCCAAGAAGGGGGGGATGACGGTTATAAGGAACGAGAAGGAAGAGATGGTCGCCACTAGGACGATCACGGGGTGGAGGATTTGTATGGATTATAGGAAGTTAAACAAGGCCACTCGAAAGGATCATTTCCCTCTTCCATTCCTTGACCAAGTCCTAGACAAATTGGCGGGGAATGATTTTTACTGCTTTCTTGATGGGTATTCAGGGTATAATCAAATTACCATCGACCCCGCCGACCAAGAAAAGACCACATTTACTTGCCCCTATGGGACTTTCGCGTTTAGGAGGATGCCCTTTGGTCTATGTAACGCTCCGGCTACTTTCCAGCGTTGCATGATTGCCATTTTCTCTGATATTATGGACCAGGGTATTGAGATTTTTATGGATGATTTTTCCATCTTTGGAAAATCATTTGACACGTGCTTAGAGTGTTTGGAGAAGGTGCTCACACGTTGTGTCGAGACAAACCTAGTATTAAATTGGGAGAAATGTCATTTCATGGTTCGTGAAGGCATAGTGTTGGGTCATCATGTTTCCAGGACTGGGTTGGGAGTAGACAAAGCAAAACTAGATGTGATAGAAAAATTACCTCCACCCAAGAATATGAAAATGCTAAGAAGCTTCCTTGGACACGCGGGCTTCTACAGAAGATTCATCAAAGACTTCGCGAAAATAGCTAAACCCTTGAGTGGACTTCTAGAGAAGGATGCAAAATTTTCTTTTAATAACGATTGTTTGAGAGCGTTTGACGAGCTCAAATATCGGTTAAC